>WOGR01004225.1:0-14958 GCA_015342045.1 Leptinotarsa lineolata | reverse complement strand
GGTAGAAAAATACATCTAAAATGTGTCCCCCTCAAAAGCAAAATTGACCTGTCCGAGCATTTTTGCGTTAAGTTACAAAAAAAGGAGAAAAGCAAGTTGCATACTTTTCATTGGACCACTCATGTGGAGATATAAACATTAACTATTTGTGCCAATCGAATGACAGATCAATCTTAACTGATCTGTTGGAGAGTTATAACTTAAACTGTAAAAATGTTGAGTAAAAGTGAATGAGTGAGTGAAAGTAAATTAGATTATTTTTTGACGAATTTTTGCAAATCGAGATATTCCGAAACCGTTAAAAATATGAATATCGCCAATCACTTTGGTACTATCTTCGAAATGATTTCGAACTGACAACCAAATGAGTCTAAATTAGTAACAGAATCGTTAACATACAGAAATACCACTGAACAGAACGTCACAAATTTGAAATTATTTCTTGAAAAAGAGACTTTCCTGACGGTTCACAAGAGTTGTGACGATATCCACGAAATTACCGATAATTTCATAAATATAATTCAATATAATCGATTTTACATGTCCAATGGTTGTGAAAAAAATAAAGGCAAAAATATTGCGAAAGGATGGTTGAATAATGATATCATTTCTATAAGTGAGGACTTGAAAAATATTTTTTGGTTCATGCGGAATTCTGGTGATGTCTATTATAGTGAAGTCTATAAAGAATATAAAGAAACCTATGTAAGATCACTTAATCACATAAAAAATGCATACTATCAAAACAAATTAGAAGGTTTGTGTCACCATCAGAAACAGAAACAAATTTGGAATATTGTAAGGAACAAAACAGGAAAAACAAAAAAATAAGTTGAGTTATAAAATTAATATAGATGATGACATTGTTGAAGATGAAAAAATCGTTGCAAATGCTTTTGGCAGTTTCTATGCAAGCAATGCAAAAATAGCTGTCGACAACCACTTTAGTTGAAAAAAAATTAACAATTATACCACAGTGTACAGAAGTGGAACATTTTATTTCTTCCCTGTATTAGATTGTGACGTCATGGATACGATCAGCTCATTGAAAAACACCAGTTCTGTCGGAATAGACTGCATCTCTACGGAGGTCGTTGAAAAAATTGCTCAATATATCGCCAAACCATTAGCAGATATTATAAATTACTCCATACAATCAGGGGTTTTCCCAGATTTTCTCAAAATTGGAGTAGTAAGGCCTATTTTTTAAAAAAGGCGAGCCCTCTAGCATTAGCATTTTTCGACCCATAACAATTCCCACCATTATTGGAAAGGTATTTGAAAGGTGTGTTTATGATAAAATGTACTCATTTTTATCCAAATACTGTCAAAATATCGGCATGGTTTCTGTCAAGATAAGTCGACCGAAAGTGTTTCATACAATTTTTTTGAATATATCTACGACTCGCTAGATAAAAAGAAATTTGTGGGAGCACTTTTTTTCGAGTTATCGAAAGCATTTGATATTATCGACCTGAAGATTATTGAAAGTGAATTATATTCCCTTGGTTTTCGTGGAAATTTCTTATCATGATCGATATCATACATGCGTTTCAGAAAAATATCAGTTGAAATCGGAGAGCATAAATCCGAGTACTATGAATGGACCTGGGAGTTCCTCAGGGATCGGTTCTGGGACCTCTCAATTTTTTATTATTCATAAATGATCTACCTGACCATATTAGTTCAGATTCTGTAGTTCTCAACGCAGATGATACTACATTGGCTACTGATTCAGACAGTCTTGAAGACTTACAAAAAAGACTAAATTATTTAGCAGAAGAATTCATAAATTGGTGTGAGAGAAATTTCTTGATAGTGAATGCAGATAGAACAATTTGTATGCATTTCCATTTTAGGTGGAGATATGTGACTGATTTTCAAGTGGCTGTTAGAAATAATACTATTCATCTTTCTGAAGTTACAAAATTCCTTGGAACTTACATAGATAGTGGAATGAGTTGGGAAAATAGTATTGATGCCATAAACAAATAAGTGAATACAGTTTATTATGCTTATTGCAATAAAAAAATATGTTTAATACCACTCAACTCATCAATGTATATTATGCTCTAATCTACTCCCACATATTATATAACATCAACATCTGTGGATGCTCCAGCAGCTCAAGCAGAATATTTGTTCCCAAAAAAAAAATTATTCGACTCATTTTCAGTCTAAAACCAGATGAATTGTGTCGATCATATTTTCGAAAATATAAAATTTTAACAGTTCCATGTATTTATATTTTCGAATGTATAATGTTATTTAAGCAACATGAGGAGGTGTATCAAACAGTTTCTCAGTGCCGTGTTTACCCAACTAGAAATGAAGACCTCATCAGACTTCCTGCACACAGTTTATCATATTATGAAAAAAGCCCCTCATAAGGTATAAAGTTCTTCAATCATCTTCCCGCAAATCTGAGAGAGCAACGTAATAAAAACTCTTTCAAATCGAAATTGAAAGGATATTTGCAAGATAAATGTTACTATAGTACCAAAGAATTTCTTGATGCAAAACGAAAATGTGTTTGCTCGTATGCATGAATAAATCATTTAATGTATATGTATACAAATCTCTTGTATAGTGATATTTTAAACCTGTTGATTGTGAATGTGTCTACCATCACATGGTTTTTATTTTTATTTGTGACGTATCCTATATCATGCTATATGTGATCTGTAAGGATTGAATAAAGATTATTATTATTATGGCTTCGAACTGATAGGTAGGAATTACACCATTCAGGGGCAACTCCTCTGATTTTGTAATGCTAAAGTTTCTGTAACAGTATTCACACAGTCGAACGACGTTAATGAAACACTTTTTTAAGAAATGAGAAAATGGCATCATTGGTATTTTTGCTGTTTCGAAAGCTCAACTGACTCACAAGGATGTTATACTTTTCAAATAATTCCCCCATTCTGATTCTAACTAATTTTTCTATCATTTCAGCTAGTGTAGGTATGAGAGCTATTAGTCTATAATTGGCTGGGATATCTCAAGTACCTCCTTTATGAAGTAGAATTAGGACTGATCTCTTTAGAAAATCTGGGAACAGGCCTCTGCAGAAGGATATGTTGATTATAGTGACTATGATTTCCAGTGCGCAGTCTTGAATATTTTTGAACATTCGAATCGATATATCATCGATTCACGATAGACTTGATAATCACAATGTTGATCAAAATTGAAGGTGTTTTCTCATTGTTCAGTCATAAAATTTCTCTATATGTGCACACTTCCATTTTGACCTGAAATTTTTTTCAGATTCTTTCAAACTTTGTCATTTTTGAGCGATACAAACGAGCAACCAGTAATAGAAAAAACCACTCATCTCACTGACTCGTGGTTTCATCTTGCTGTTTGCTATCGCGGTATTGATGAATAACAAATTTTGAGTTGAAGAATGAAAATCTATCTATAAAATTTTGAGGTCTTGTGGGATCATGCAATAGTTTTTTTGTGCATGTTTAACATACCTCCAGAATTCCGTATACGACTAGAGATAACTGAAATGAAGAAATAGCAAAATCTAGCAGAATGAAAGTTTTCATACTTTCGTCGAAATCTTCAATCAATCTGGAATAGAAGAAGACGTTGATATTTGGTGATTTATTTCACAAAATAATGAAGATGTAAGTATGTGGAACATAAGTTATCATGTTTTTTTGAAGGTGATTGACAATGTTTCGTGGTAAATTTCAGCAGTTCGAAGTTCCATTGTCTACTATAAAGGAGGTTATAACTTTCAAGTGATTTTATGCTGGCTTATTTCAGTCATCGAGGTATAAGTATTGATAATTGACGAAATCACCTGTTCCTTGGAGTATTTTCGTTATTCTGCTTCAAGTATTTTCATCATTGGTGAAACCAGTATCTACTCCAAGTGAAATTCCAGATACCCGTGAAATATCATTCTCGAGCTACCTGTTGCTGCAGTAGGGTTATCTTACTAGGAGTTTTGGAAGGACAAGACAGGAGATATGAAGTTGAGCAGTGAGTACTTGATGACATTCAGGCAGTATCTTTCCAGGACAATTCCTCAGGTAAGCATTTATTTTCTATCTGATCTTTTTGGGGTCAAATTAATATATCTTTGAGAAATAAATGCGAACTTGCTAGAATTCGTTACTCTGGCCTGATTGGTTAACAGAGTATTGCACTTATCAAATTCAATTTTTTGTCAATTTTATTTGAGATTGATCTGATAAACTCAATTCCTCCATTAATTACAAGGTCAACCAGTTATCATTCTTTCTGGGGGTATTCACGTTCAACTCATTACTTATCTGGCAATTTGTTACCAGTAATTTTCAGTTCAGTGTTGGAATAATATAAACTGTTATTTCCCTTATTTCACCTAATTTTGAAGCTTCATAACCTTGTATGTGAATAATTTCCATCTTAAAATTCAGAATAGAGATTCTAAGGATTGTATCTGATTCGTTTCGTTGTTTCGCATGATCTCGAGAAACCGTGTACTGGGTGAAGGAGTTTCCTTATCTAACCAACGTCCAGAGGCACTCTCACGTGAGCTCCAAATCCTTCTTGAGTCGAGTGGATGGTTACAAGTCTCTGCTGCCTTTGAGGACCGAGGCATTTTTACGTGAGCTCTAAATCCACCTGACTCAAGGGTGACAAGTCTTTACAGCCTGTTGAGGACCATTTTTAGACCAGCCATCCCAGGTACTCCTTCCAACCGCAAGAACGAATCAGAAGTGTAAATATACTCCTCAACTTCATATACATATTATTTCCGTACCATTTGTACAAGGGAAATAAAGTTGTTAATTGTTTTCCATATTTATTTTGCCCTCTGATCCAAGCTAAGTACAAGTTATATCTTTCTCTTTGGTTTTGCCTTTTGCAAACTGGCGCCCAACTACTTGAATTAGTCAAGTAAACTCCTGGTTTATTTGATTAATAGTAAGGTAATCTGTAATAGCTAATAATCAAGCCTGGGTTGAACTCACTCACACCCTCTCGTATTAAACTGAGCAGCCTATCAGCAACCAGTATTGGCACCCCAGAATTTGAAATATTTAATTTGCATTTTCAAACTTTGGGGATAAAGTGCAGACAGCCCAACTTTTTTATTATATTGGAGAGGAAGGTTTGTCAACCTAATAATACCTCTAATTTTGCGAGTGATGGCGAAAATAATAAATTGAAAAATGTAGTGCAAAATTTTGAAAATATTTTTTTTTCGAAAAAACTTATGAAAAATTCGAGTTTTTTTCGAAGAAACGGCAAGCGGATTAAACGAAAGAATAGTGCGTGACTGACTCGGAAAATAAAGCCAGTTCCTATGAATTTGACAAATTGAAAGATGACTAATGCATCCAAGTCCATCCATGCATTAATCATGCATGAAGATGAAACAGACTTGGATGGAGCTATGAAAATTTGTCTAGCATTGGAAAAATCCAGAGAACAGTCAACATTGATATCTACTGCCAGTGATGTTTGCAAGGAATCCAATTTGGAAATTGAAGCCGTCTATAGAGGGCAACATTCGAAACCCTCTTCAAGGAGAAAACGAAATAATAATGATAATAAAACGCCACTCATAAGAGGTAGGAGCAGTGAAGAACTCTCTCCACGGCAAGTATCAGCACAAACTCCGACAGATCTGGTCATCGGAACTGTCGGGGAAGAACAAAGTTCCTGCAATGAATATGCTTGCTGTCCCAATATTATTCTACTCGTTTGAAGTAGTGAAGTAGTATTGGGAGGAGCTGTATCAACTCGACGTAAACACCCGAAAAATGATGCACCTCCATAGGTGTTTGCATTCCAATTTGTCCGTTTCCAGGTTGTTCTTCTCCCGACAACAGGAATGCCATGGACTTTTGAGTTTGGAGTGACTACACGATAGAATGGTACTAGATGGAGCATATTAAGTCGTCAGGAGTTCGGATCCCCTTTTCTGCATGGTCCGCGATCATGAGATAACAGGAATGGGAGCATCACACTGACACAAGATGAGACCCTGACGCACTTGCTGTCAGCATGTCAAGCATATGCGGCTTGGCCTATATCCATTGACATAACGCGGCCCTAAGAGTGCTTTATTACCACCTACAACACACCGGTGTTACCCTAAGCTCCGGAGGATATTGAATTCGTTATGAGGAACGAGAAGTGCCGAATTTATTAGAACTATTCGCTCCCCACTATCAGGCTCATACAAGCTAATACGCCTGATGTATTCCTTCTCGAGATTTTTTCTTCGACTCTGTCTAGACACCTATGTCAAGATAGTTGTTCTGATTATTGGAATCTCAAAATCGTAACGGCTAGCCGCACTAAGGCAGAAATCTAGGAAGAAATATTGTACCCGAGTAGGCTCACTGCGCTTACTCGGGTACAATATTTTCGGACCCAATATTATAATTCACCCCACGGTGTGGAGAGTGGTCGTTGGTTGATAATGCTGGCACGCTCTCCTGATCGTATTGGAGCTTCGGGGGATAGGGCCTGATCATAGCAAACTTAGGTTGAAAAAACAATATATAAAACGACTTTGTTAACCTGATATAATAACATTAAGAAACAATTTACAAAAAAAAAATTGGGGTGAATGGGCGCAGTGTCAGCAAGGCTGTTTTCAAACTCAACGCTCGAAATTAAAAAAGAAATAAATGAAAAATTATTATTATTCAGTACGTTTTGTGTAAATAAATGGGCCACTGTCAGCATGAGAAAAGTGAGTTTTCTATTGTGGCGGTAGTAAAGATCCAAAGCAGCAACAGAATCGGCAGTGTGTACTGAGAGAAACTTGTTTTCAAACTAGATAGAGGAGCACTGATGGCTGTGTTTGAGGGTCAAATTATATGACACACTTAATGGTGAAAACCGCATGTTGATATCTTATCATAATTTTTGAGTTATAGGATATTTTTCGGAAATGTGCATTTTCGAAGAGTTGCTGTAACTTTTTCTCTGTCAAAAATTTCTTGTTTCTATGAAAACATTTCCAAAGCACTTTTTCACGTAGAATTCAATGGTGTTAAAAACTTATTTTTTCAAATGAGATACCAATAGTTATTGATGGAAAACTATATTTCAATGAGACACCCTGTATATTTCTGCATATTTCCATAGAGCTTAAAATTACCCTTCCAAAAATGTAGCACACTTGTTTTGCTAGAGTCATCTTTGAATTACAGAGCTTTTAGGTTTTTTCATGTAGACTTCGAAACGCACACTTTGATCAAGTAGGCTTTGGGCGAAGTAGCGATGAAACTTTCTCGGTAGAAGCTATCAAATGTTGAGAAAGCTTATCACAGCAGTAATTGAAATGCATAGTTTCAATAAAACTAATAAGAATTTATACTATATTTAATACTGATAAATGAAACTTCAACAATAATAATGATAATGATGAAGAACAAACAATGAAATGTATTTCTTCAGAAAACGTGTTTTAAATGTCTACTACCTTCTCCTACACACAGGCGGCACCTTTTTTGAACGTTTTTTTGCCGAATTAGTTAGTTCAAAAGCTGTGAGAGAGGCAAAACTTTGCATCACTACCGCTTCCAATTCGTATCTAGAATTAGTCGAGAATTTAGATATAAGATCTTTCAAACCACTCCAAAGGTAAAAGTCCATAGACGGTAGGTCCGGTGACCTGGCCAGCCAACGGTTGGATCCTATCCATTTACTACCAAAATTTGCAGCCAATTGCAGACAATTGCAGTGTTGTGAGACGAAGCCCCGTCTTGTTGAAAATATATTTTTCTGAGCTCCATTATTTGCAATCCATCAACAAAGGGTTTAATATTTCGCTATAAATTTCTAAATACCTCTGAGATGTGAGAGTGCCATTATAAATGAACGGGCCGATAATTCTACACCTAAAAACACTTGCCCACATACTAAATCCAAATCTTTCTTGACTTCTCTGCTCCACAATAGAATGAGGATTTTGTGGAACCCAACTATAACAATTGTAGCGGTTGAAAATGCCCGCACTGCTCACATAGGCTTCGTCTATTCAAATGCAAATTAACGAAAAATAACCCACTTGGTTACAACTTTCCAGGAACCACTGCAACCACAAATTGCTTGCTGCTTCTGCATTTTCTCCGTTTTGTATGTTTTATCGCTGCATCATCCAAAGCCTACTTGATCAAAGTGTGTATTTCAAATTCAACATGAAAAAACCTAAAAGCTCTGTACTTCAAAGATGACTCTAGCAAAACATCAAGTATGCTGCATTTTTGAAAAGGTAATTTTGACCTCTAATAAAATATGGGTGTCTCATTAAAAAAATACTTTCACATCAATAAATATTGATATGTCATTAAAAAAAAATAAGTTTTTCTTTTCTATTAAATCAAGAAATTTTTGACAGGAAAAAAGTTACAGCAACTTTTCGAAAATACACATTTTCGAAAAACATGGTGTAACACAAAAACGATGATAGATGTCGATATGCGGTTTTTACCATTAAGTTTATCTTAAAATTTGACCCTCAGACATGGCCATCGGTTTTCATTTATCTAATTCAAAAACAGAAGTCTTCCTTTAAAAGTGTCCAATTTGGCCCACTCTGTACAACAACAAAGTGCGTGTGGTTCGCGTTTTAATCCGAATTCGGTTGCAGAGTTTCGATGGCGCGTGTCAAACACATTGATGGAAAACAACGGTGTTTGTTACATGGAACGGAAACGCGGAAAACGACATGGTTAAAATCAGTGCCTAGCCTCTGGAAAAATTGTCGAGTGTGGAAATTTGGTCAACATTGATGGAGATCGTACTGATCAGGATGCTGATGAAGATAACAATGTTTTCCTTTATAGGTATCCTGAAATTGACAGATCTTGGTATGTGACACTTCCTCTCAATAATAAAACTTTTGTAAAATTCAAAATGAATACTGTAGCTGATGTGATGAATAGCTAACATAGATAAGTTGAAACATTTCACTTCAGATAAGAATTTTGAAATAGACTGTGATATGAAATTTAAATAATTACACACAATTTTCTATCAGTCATTGGAAAGTTTTACCTCAATTATGAATATATGAATTTCAATTCAATCTTTTTGTAATTTTTGCTGTGGGGAAAAATTATAGATGGGGAAAAAGCATAGATATAACTGAACGAATTGATATTGAGGATAATCCTAATTTGATTGAGCAAAATAAAGATCTTTCTACGGAATTAGAATATTTGAAAAGTGATATTCAGTTCAAAGAGGACGTCTGTTCTGTTGTCCATGCAACACGCAAAATTACAGTATCTTTGTTCACACAATTTATTGTATTATTTTGGAAAAATCCAAAATAATACAAAATGTAGAGGAACCCACTGACTGGGTGAGCTCTATTGTAATTATCGGATAAAATGATGATACTTTCAGAATCTGCTTATATCCTCGTGATTTAAACTTAGACATCAAACGTGAACATTTTCAGTTGTTTTCAGTTGAGCAAATTACATCGAAATCATCAGGTGCGCAATACTTTATCAAATAAATGCCAAAAGTGAATTCTAGCAGATTGGTTTGGATGAAGACATTGCGAAATTATGCAGTTTCGGTATACCATTTGAACGTAATTGCTTTTTGTGATGCCATACGGAACTCGATTTTTCTGAAGTTTTTCTTAAGCGGTTCAAGAATATTTTCGATATGGAGGGAGAAAAATTTATATTGATGACATCATAGTCTGGGGAGAAACGAAAACAGAGCACGATTAAAATAACTTTCAATACAAACAAATGTAAATTTGCCCTTACTGAAATAACTTTTATGGGATATATAATAATAAAACATGGTTATTACCCATGCCCGAATGAAATTTAAGTTATAAAAAATATACCACAACCTGAGTGACGAATGGTCATCTATGTTAGTCAATTCATACCAAATTTTTCGAATTTAAATACTCCGTTGAGGGCTCTAATAATCAGTGAACATATACAAAGGCATACAAAATCGTTTTCGAAATTGAAAAGAAGTTGACAGAAAAACCCATATTACAGTACTATGATGTTACTAAAAGGGTAGTTCTTTCAGTAGATACATCTAAGGAACGTCTCTAGGAGCTATTTCAGTACAAAACAATCTACCTTGCGCCTATGTATGCTCCTTTTTTTTTGTTCGATTGATGACCTATATATTTCGTAGAAATTCATATTGAATATGTTGAGAGAATGGTCTGATGAACCGAAATCAGTCGTAACAAATAATAAACTCAATAGAAATTAGACAAAAGTATTTTGTTTATATACTCCTCAGCTTTAACTGAAACTCAGCAAAGATGGGCACAAATTGTCAAAAAGAAATAGCTGCAATTTTGTTTTGTTGTGAAAAATTTTACGAATATTTATATGGGCGCAGCTTTGTTGTAGAAATCAATTACCGACAATTTGGAATATGTTTTTAAAACATGTTTTTTCAGTTAACCAACTGACGCATCCCTACGAACGACCACCCTGAGAGGTCGAAACTTGTATGAGCTAGGGACTAACGAGGTCTTATCTTTAAACGTATTATTTCTAACACATTAGCATCAATGTCAATATGTAGATTATTATTATTTGTTATGATACTAGATAACTCATTGCTTGATGTTTTCAAAAAACTACTATATGCTGCATGCCCTGCCCGACTTCAAAGAATGATATTTCAGCTACAGAAATATGACTTCAAGCTGGTTCTCAAGCCTGGTAGAGATTTTTCTTGGCTAATGCTCTATCAAGAGCAAGTGATAAAAATAAGAGAAATGACGGTTATTTTGATAATTTGAGAACTGGCCGATACTTGATGAAAATCCATGTTAAAACTATTCAATACAATAATACAGTTTATTGTATGATTTTCACTATAAAGGGTTATACAAAAACAGCGAAACGTGTTTCGCTATACAATAGCTTCCTCAAGCGTTAATACTGGTTAATACGCTTGAGGAAGCTATTGTATAACGAAACACGTGTCGCTGTTTTTGTAAAACCCTTTATAGTGAAAATCATAAAAAAATATATTATTGTATTAATGAAGGATAATTTGGATGTTTGTATTATTGATAATACTTGTCAGATTACAGACAATTTTTATCAAGCTAGTCAAGCTGAAGATAACGATTTGAAACTGTTGGATAAGTTCATCAAGACATGTACAATTAGAAAAATACCGGAACCTCTGAAATAATACTAATAAATATAGGAGTAATGTTTTTTTGTTAAGAGGACATTATAATACTACCAAAAATGTTGTAGAAAGAAATCATTCAGAAAATTTATTTAAGACGTTTTGTTGTTATAATAAATCATGAAAATCGTGCGGAATAACCTTTTTTCTGTCCAGATTTGTGTATTAGAAAAACAGAAAATTTTATTCTGAATTGTAAAGACGTACGTTGAAAAGACGAAGCAAACTTTAGAAAAATATTACTTGAAGCTATTGAAAATGGAAATGAAAAATAATTTGTTTCATTAATGTATAAATATACTCCCATGGAAAGGGTTTTCTCATCATTTCAATTGATGATGTCTCGTTACTTACGTAACAAAATTCAAAACCACAAAACATCAATTTAGAAAATTATAATATGTGTAATTGATGACTTGTTTATTTTGTGGAATTTAATGATCACTTTAATGAGATGATTGAAAACACTTTTGTCTAATTTCCACTAGGTATTTTATTATTCTTACGACCGGTTTGGGGTTTTCCCCCATTATCAAGTATAAACTAATATTTTGAAATCTGAACACAGAGTTATGTGAGGTTACAGGTAAGCTGGAAAGCGAGATAGTTATTGAATAAGGGTGCCAACTATAAAATTCAACACTGAAGATTATAGAGATTTTCGGGGTTGTCTAACGTATGAATTCAAGAGTGGAGACCATGACTTCCAACAAATTCATTTTCTTCCCTTTTATTACACGTGTGTAAAATTTTAAGATTATCTTTATTTATCTTGTGTTTTGATTTTTGAAGATGTTCATACATTGTAGGTTTTTTTTTCCAAACAGACGTGTTCACGAAGCCTTACATCAAAATTTCTACCGGCTAAGTATATATACAGGCCAAACCGTTAGAACTATCTTGCTTTCCAGCTTACCTGTAACCTCATATAACCCTGTGTTCGGATTTCAAAATGTTAGTTTATACTTGATAATGGGTTGAACCCGAAACCGTTCATAAAAATAAAATACTTAGTGGAAATTAGACAAAAGTGCTTTCATTCATTTCATTACAGTAAATTAAAAAATTTCAATAGATCTTCAGAGGGGAAAAGACAAATACAGAAATAGCTATATGATCGTTCTTTCGAGAATTTGAAACCTGTGAAAATAAATAGTAGGATGAGATATCAAACTCATTTAGGATCGAGATGGCATTTTGGTATAATAACACACAAGCCTTAGAGAACGCTCGTATGCTATAGAAAATAATGATGGACCAAAAAATTCAAAATCAAAGTTTCATTGAAATTGAATCAAATCAAGATGATCCACCACATAGAAATGATAATGGTGATATTACTAACCGTGATGAGTTTGATCTTTTATCTTCATTCAGTGACTCTAATTACTGTTGAAATAATCCCAAATCAAAATCATCCGGTAGACCTGTTGAAAAACCAGACAGACTGATGTATTATTGAAATTTTGTTTTATTCAACATCTTTCAAAAAACAGGGAACTGAAATAAAGACAGTATAATACAATTTGTGCTATTATTCACAACACGAAACAACTTTTGATTACAACTGATATGTGGAATTTTACTGGTAATGAGAAATCGGAAAAATATATTTCGTGGTGTTTGAACACTAATAAAACATACAAAAACTATAAAAACATAGGCTTTCACGGCAGAAAACACGATTAAAAAATCCAGGACTAGTAGGTCGTGATCGAATGGAACCTGAAGTACCAAACGTTTCGTCTGCTACTGCTGCATACATCATCAGTGGTATGTGCGTTGACTGCGAGGACGCAGTCAACGCTAGCCCTGATGTTGTTCTCTTTTATCATGTAAAAACTGCTAGGAAATCTCCCACGTCTTGCGTTCAAATCGTGAATGCATGAAAGATGGTAACGGGTCAAAAGTGAATTGAGTTTTATCTGATTGGAGCAAAATAGTGGCGACTACCAATTAGTACTTATCAGCGCTTGGAAGGAATCATCAGCAAAAATATTGCCCTGTAGAAAAACTACCCATACTAAGAAAACAAACGATTGATGTTAGAACATGGTCATTCTACTTAGTCGATCAAGCAGGTATAATAATAATAATCAGTCATAAGGTAGACATTCAAACAAATATCAATTATCGTAAACATATATGTTGTTGATATTTGAACTCCATATCATATTCATTGTTGACTTTTCTATTAGGCGACTTCACCGATTGATTATTTTCATTTTTAACAGACTGATTAGAGAGAACACTTTATCTAGTTCGTAGAACGTGCACTGCAAAATTTCATCAACTGACATTCAAATTTGATTACTAGTTATATTCACCTGAGTTCTTCACTTGGTTGCCAATCAAATTAATACTGGAAGTGATCAGTTTCAAACTACTCAAAAGCACTACTCACTACTGAACTGTGATTCTCGTTGCAACTACTACATCATTTTGTTAACACTGAAAATTTTCTATCAATTAGAAATTTCCCAGTTATGCGAAAAACATTATTTGTCGTACTTATGAAAATCGAAGTTATTGCGATAATAATCCAAGACAACTTGTTTAACTGTCTTCGCTAATTGGTGAACATCCCCAGGTTCTACGAACGGTTTCAATGTAAACAAATACGAAAACTGCTCCTTTTAACCTCTGAATTGATATTGAATTAGTTCATAATGAAGCACTCAATCAATGTCTTGCTAGTGGTGAAACATAAAAAAACACACCTTTGACCTTTCAATCGGATCATTAAATTAAATATTTACATATTCACATTATATCAAAAAAATTGTGAGCCATCACGGGACGCCTGGCAGATGTGAAACATCAATAATAATCAGTTAACTTATTTAGTAATCCAATAATTTTTCTGAAGAAAGGTTAGTTGGGTAACAGGATCAATTTTTTCTTAAAAAAACAATTGTCTAAACGTCGGCAAGAAATGCCGACGTTTAGAATTTAATAAATTCTTCTTCAGGGCTCGATAAGTAGTTTCTCCGCGTTTATATTACTATTTCAAAAACTATCAGTAGTATATTACTATCAGTATGCTACTTCAAAAACTATCAGTAGTATATTACTATCAGTATAGTGATATAAACGAGGAGAAACTACTTTTCGAGCCCTAAAGAAGAATTTAATCAAATTCGAAATGTCGGCAAAAAAACATTTTTTTTTTCAAAATAAAATTGATCCTGTTACCCAAGCAACCTTTATTCAGATCAATAATAATATTCTGTGACCCTTGTGATGATTGTTGGGTACTGAAATATTTATAAAAAATATGTGATTAAAATATATATGGAAAAAATTCAATGTGGCTTCAATATACTGGTAAACTCGAGAATCTTAGCTAGTTATTGCAATATATCACTGAAGATCTTGAATTATAAATATCAATAATGAATGATTCAATATGAATTCCAACATCATTAGAAAATTTATTAATTGATTTTTTGATGTTTCTGTTAATAACATGACATAAGTAGATCAAACTTATTCCGTGACATGAAAAACGTAATTTATGAATGAATTGTGTGTGTTTTTTCATATAATTTTTTCCATATTGGTACTGAAGAGTCCTGAGGCAAGTGTCTTATGGCGAAACTCGTGTCTACCAGTGAGGACGGCTGAGTTCCATGTAAGTGAATTTTCTTCATCTTTGATTTAGTATATCGTGTACAAATCCTGTGAATGATATCTGATTTAAATCTATAACGAATGTTTGGAATACAAACTGAGTAGAAAAAAGTGTTTTTTGTATAATTCTGTATTCATATAAAAGCATTTGTT
>WOGR01004224.1:0-14959 GCA_015342045.1 Leptinotarsa lineolata | reverse complement strand
GCATGTGCAATACACCCACGATCTATTTATGAGCGAATTAAAGATCTGTAGAGCAGCAGTAGTGTTGAACCTTCTGCACCCCATTGTTTATGAGCTAGGTGTTTGAGTAAATTTATTCCTTTTTGTGATGAAATGTGTATCGCTCTATCGATAAACGAGTCGCCGGCCAAGTCAATAATTTTCATTTTCTTCTATTTGACATCCGAATGCGTGAATGGCAGTATAGAAATAATATTCCACACAGTTTAGTGCTTGTGTCGGAATTTGCAACCTTCTGGTTTCAAAAATGGTACGGAATATGTTGATCGAAGCAAAAGTATGATTTTTCTTCGCGTCTTCGACTAAAATTGGACAACGTATTTATATTTCGCAAAACTCTTATGGGTCTTCTACCTAGTTGTTTATACTTATAAAAAATTTGGGAAGCTGAATACACTTATTTAAATAAATGAATCGAAGAGTTTTGTATAGAAGTGTGTAATTATAAAATCTTATTGCAAAGCGCTTTCGACTTTCGTTATCATCAGTGCTCATTTGTTAGGCAATAGAAAATATCGAAATATGAAAACATAGTACATTTTTAAAATTTGGATTGTATAAAACTAATTAGCCTAATAACCAGCGAAATACATGTTGGAGATTGAGTACATGTGGCTGGGTCAATATTTGATGTGACTGTAATATTCCAACAGCTACAAAATTAACTAAGTCATTGAGCACCCGGGTGCCATTGAATCACTTTTCGAATTATATTTCTGACTACCATAGTGATTTCAACATTACTGAAGTAATATTCAATTTGAAAGTGGTTGGGGTTCCTACTTTTCAAATGTTGTTGCGACGAATTGAGTTTAGACAGCAATATGAAAAGTTTGGGTTAGAAATAACTTGCATTCAAAGAATTGATTGTTAATGTGTTACTATTCTACATCTGTAGAATAGTTCATGTCTTATATTGTAATTGTAATTAGTTTTCTTTCGGAATAAAATAGGTTCATTATAGTAATATTGGAAATGAACAGGAATGAACTGAGTTCAACATGAACTATATGTACTACAGAAATATTTCCGAAAGTTTTTTGAAAAAGCATGGTTAACTTTCATTTTCATCTCACAAGACCACAAGCCTTGATTGGTATTGCTCGAATATAACAAAGTTTGAGTTTGAGAAAATGGATATTCATCAACTGAATCAATTTTATTACCTGAATATTGAGAAATTTCAACGAGAACAGTTGTTTGAAATTTATAAACAGAGTACGTGAATGACTGAATTCGTATTTTTCAACAATATCATTTCAATGTTGGAATCTATCTTACCTCAACGCTACTATATACATCACCAATATGTCGCGTTCTCTTTCGATCCCATAGATGGCGCCTTTGTAAGGGGGGATGAGAGGAGATGCCTTCAATTGATTATTATAACATAAAACATATGCATAATTCTCAAAAATCACATATCATCGTTCTCAATTCCATTTTATGAATCTTTTTTTGAAAACCTTTCACAATATTATTCGATTTCAGAATGTAAACTTTGAAATGTCAACTTAACTTTCTTAAGCAGTATCATCTATTCATCTAGAGAACTGTAGGTTGAGTGATTTCGACAAAATATTTTATATAGGAAAAGGGTTCAACTAATCACACCAGGTATTCTATATATCTTGCTTTGCCCAATGTGGGTTATCCAAACCACAAACTTCACACATTGTCAATCAGCTGACAATTGTATTCTCCTTCCATTACTTCAATTTCTTTGACATGAATGAGAATTTGTCTCTTTCATGTTTCGAATCACCTGACTGTTAATTATGTACATACCTGCATTCAACAGTATTGTATAATATTTTGCTTTCTTGACATCATCGATAATTTCATTTTCTTTCGTCTTCGATGAATATGATACATGCCCCGAGTCAAATTATGTTTGTTCGTCAAAGAAATTCATTTAATAACATTTTTTTTAAGTAACTGAGTGTTTGATTTCAAAAAGTTTTCAGAACATTATTTGCCTTGGTAATGTTATGTCAGTTGATCTGATTTTTTTCTAATTATCAAGTTACGTAGAAAAAATAATCTTCTATAGACAACTAATCTCAAAACGAATGAGTCTAATTCTTTTATGCACAACATAAATGACGAAAAATGTTCACTTTCAGTATTTGTGATCTGGCTGCAGATTTTATGGACATTGTTCTATGTAACAAATCAAAGCATTCCAATTTTGCTGTTCTTGCTCGTCTCAAATGAGAAAATTTTTTATCTAGGTGAAATTAGAGCCCAATGACGTTGGAGTCGCCAATGTAACATATAAACTCAACTCAATATTCACCTTTATAGTTCAGACTATGGATAATTTTTATTAATATTACATTTTCCAAAAACTAACGATTACATAAAATTTTGGGGCACGTCATGCATGATCTACACATATATATTTAGAGTTACTTCTTTTAAAATTGATCGCTTCGTTCCTTTCTTCGAAATATTCCTACTTTTTTGTATCAAGATGGAGTAGTAGCAAGCCAAAAACTTTCTTTCCCAAAAATTAATCACTCCCAAAAATATAACCCTTGCATTTTGAATGAAGTTGAGAAATTTGCTTTAATGAAATGAATGAAAACACTTTTTTGTCTAAGTTCCAATACGTTTATTTATTCTTACGACCGGTTTCGAAGATTGGCCCATTATCAAGTAAAACTATCAAATAAACTATCAATTATCATTACAAAGTAAGGTTAGTTTTACTTGATAATGGGCTAAACCCCGAAACCGGTCATAAGAATGAATAAACGTAGTGGAAATTAGACAAAAAAGTGTTTTCATTCATCTTATTGAAGTGATTATGAATTTCCACAAAATAAACAAGTCATCAGTAACACAGATAAGAAATTTGCTTTATCCTTGGATATTTTTACTAGTTTTCTTCAACAGAACATTACATTGCATTATAACACAGATTTTAAAACACTCAGTACACAAATACAATGAACCTCTGCTAAATCTACAAGGCTGTTGAAATTGTGGGAAGACAATTATCATTGTAGATGGTCGTGGGAGATGGCTACATATGGAGATCTGCAGTCATATTCTCAAGTTTGGCATGAAGCACTCAGATGAAAGATTTCAACCTTGATATACAAATAAAGTTGCAACCATAAATATCTATTGCAACGATGACGAATCAGATGAGATGTTCCGAGAAAAATTCAAATTCGGTCAAATCAGAGTACCTACTTACAACGAAAAACGATTATGGGTGATAGACTCATGTTAAATTTCACAAAGATAATTAAAAATTATCAGAGCATGGAATGAGATGATACTGATGTTTGTCAGTGGAGTTTTCTTCATATATCTATTTTTGTTGACAAGGCGTATTATTCATTTTATTGATCGACCACACCTGAGATATATATTCGGTGCAAAATTCCCAGTCATGTAGATAATAACACGATCATTGGTGAAGAGAACGAATGATCAGTTGAAAAAATTTCTATGACAAAAGAAAAAATGTTTTACTCCTGCTATTGAATAAAAAACAAAAATTCATTATTTGTTGAGTTAGCAAAGGCTAATTGCTAAAATTGGGATATTTGTAGCAACAGCTGATGAAGTTGTGAGAAGAAACATAGAAATAACTTCCCCATCTTCTAAAAAAAAAGTTGTAGGATGTACGTGAAAGTATTTTCCTGTTCATATGTACCATCTGTACATGTTTTTAGAGAGTTCAATTCGAGCTGAAAATCTTACTTTTTTGTCGGAGATTGAATCAAATTACCGTGTGAATTGTCTCTTCCGGTTAAATACAGATCTATTCTTCTGCGAGAAATGTGTGTTTGCAATGTTTGCATCTCCAAAAGTTTGAATAGTTGGTGACGAGAAGTCGAAGTCAAGTGGTTTCAATACGAAACTTTGACGAAGAATCTACACCTCAAGAATGATCGAGTTCCATGTAAATTTTCATATTTCTTCATAAATGCTCCTTCATATATTACGTTGTGTGAAATTTCTGTGAATATTATTCAACCCGAAGTTCGAAACTTATTCATTGACTGTTTAACGTATTGATGTCTCACGTTGTGGTCTGGATGATTCGTATTATAAATTCTTGCAGCAGCTTTAGCACATTCATTATTTCTATTCTTTCTTCGGTAGAATAAACCATGTTGGAACACATTGAACAAAGATCACTGAATAATATAATTCGTGAAGAAGTGAAAATGGCCAACAATCTACTTTTTGTTCTGCGACAACTAGATTCAACAAAAACTACCAATGCATGAGAAACTAACAGTGTCGTCCATTTCAAAACGTTTACTACTAATTAAATGAATTCTACAAATCTAGAAGACCAGCGACAATAATGTAAGGAACGCTTTCGAAAGTAGACTTTATCAATGTATGGAACTAGATAGAGGTTATTTTGAACAATTTATATAAATAAATAAAACGTTCAACATTCAATTTCTCAATTTCGAAAAAAATATAGAAGTAATAGAGGGATAAAGAACTTTCAAATGATGTATCACTCAACCTCCCATGCTATTGAAAAAATAGGGAGGGTAGTTGCTGACAGCAGGAAGGTTAAGTTTTGTGTATCATTTCCATATCAGCATTAGAACCCCTAGAAATAAAAATTCACGAGTTCTTTGAAATTTTCGATTACACGTCCTTTCCCGATTTACAGAGGGGGTCAAGTATTCGCTGGAACGCCCTGTATATTACGCTTATATTGTTCTACAAAATAATACAATAAGTGTTTTATACAATATTATAACACACTAAGTTATTCTCGGAATTAATTTAATTGAGGCACGGTGATGGTCAATACAGATGTTTATAAAAATATTGAGGTGGTCATCTCCTGATGATGATGTGAGTTGAATTGATTTATTTCATGCTAAAGATTAAAACTCTATCAGAAAATATCATATGTTCTGGTAGAGACTAGAACAACTTTTGGCTACCTGTATTAGTTTACCACAAAAATGTATTAGTGATATATTTCTGAATAAGAAACTTGATAGCAAATAATTGTCAATTCTTCTGAATTCATAAGTATTCAATCATATACCTGCATCATGATATACATTCAAAAATTTGCATAGAAAAACTTGTACTATTCCACACACGTTCGTCATAAAAATGTTGTTTAAATAATTCATTCAAGACTATTTAATTTGTGCCTATTTGTAATCCATTACGATTCTATTTCTCTGTCAGTGAAATGGGGTGCATCCAAGAAAGAGGTTACAAAGTGACGAATATAAAATAAATCAAAATTATCGAAAGAAAAACAAAATTTCATTTCAAGCGAGAAATGGATTATTGAGGAAAATGGTCTGAGTTGATAACGAAACTCCTACATGGGAAAAACGCTTGAGTGACAAAGATACAGGAATGAAGAACATAATATAATCTTTTTCCTTAAGCAGCGAAGTATTGAATCATTTTCAAGTGGCTGTTCCCTAGGTGTACGTAATTGAATCGGTTGAAAAGGTGAAATACGTAGTATTTATTTTGAATATCTAATGTATGATTTGTTATAACGAAGACTCTTCATAGTTGTATGTAGGTATACGATGGGTAAAAAAAATATGAAAAACTGTCTTCGACAATTGATAGATTTTCTTCAATTGGACATCCGAATTTGTTTCTATTTCTGGATTTCTATTGAAATTTCCAATAATTTCCAATAATTCTACTTAGTGTGAATTGAAATGGCTACTTCAGTTTCTTTTCTAGTGAATCAAATAAGCCAATGTGCTTTCACTATTGACGAAAAGATTATTATTCATGATGGCACAGAAACGAAATATTATTGTATTAAATGTACTGAACATGTTAAAGAAAAGGATAACATGTGAAAATTAGACCATTCAGTTGAGAAAAGTGTAGAACCTCCAATCAAAACATTTGGTAAAGATTCATGGGATTCATCTAATTATATACCATAATTTTGCTTATACCTAATATTTTCTTGAATAAATATATTTACTTATCATTATGTAAATATCCCCAATTAGCCCTCTATCGCATACGGAGCAATATATGGCTCCGCCAGTCTAATATTTTTTATGCCCGTCCTCCATTCAGCACGTCGCTGGTGCTTTATTAACGTTAATATTCAGTACTGGCTACCCCATCTAGAATTTCTACAAGTCTAAGAGAGTATGATGCAGAACAGTATCTATTTACTAGTGATACTAAGTTGCCAGAAAGTTTTGATACGCTAGAAAATCCTGCAGATTTTTTTTCGTTTCCCTTTCCAGAGGACCTATTGAATATAATAGTTCTTGAATCTAATCTGAAGTCTATGCAAGACGATGTAAACAAGCCAGCCAATATAACTAAACAAGAATTAGAACAGTTCATTGGTATTTCTGTTTACATGTCTCTTATAAGACTACCATCAACTAGGCAATACTGGAGTTTAAGTTTGGGGCAACCACTCATTTCTGAGACCATGACGTGCAATAGATGGGAGGAGATTAAACGTTTCCTCAATTTTAATCATAACTCAAAATTTATTCGTTTTTGCCCCCTGGACATGATAAGTTGTTCAAAGTTATACCACTATTAGATAAGATACGAAGACAGCTGCTCATGGTACCTAAAGAAGAGTTTTCATCAGTTGATGAACAAATAATTCCAACTAAAGAAAGACATCAACTGAAACAGTTTAACCCTAAATAATCTCATACGTAGGAATATAAAAATCTAATTTTAAGTGGTGCATCTGGATTCAGTTATGACTTTGATATTTTTGCTGAAAAGCAAATTAATACCTTTTCAGATGGAGCACCTGACTTGGGAAATATAGTGACCCGACTTACTTCTACTGTACCACAAAATCTTTTTCGATAAATAATTGGTTCAATAGTCCAATGCTACAGGTCTACCTTCCAAAAATTGGTTTGTTGTCTTTGGGTACTGCAAGACCAACTCGTGACGTTCACTTACGAAACTACTTCTCACTCCATTTATATTACCGAAAACCTTGCAATATGACACACTGACATATTATGAGAAATCAACTCCACTGCGTCTCGAATCTATGAGGAAGCGAACGTTGAACGATCTGGACTACGTACCAACGAAAAAGATGAATGAGAAAAATTCTTGCCTTCCTGGAAATAGATAAAATATTCACTTAACCAAAGCTGGGGTATAAGAAAACGTTTGCAGAAGTACGATAGAAAAATAGGCTTATTTCTCCCTAATCAATTATAATTAGTTATATTTTTATAATTCTCAATCCTGAAAGTAACTAAAATATCAGTTTTTGGTCAAAATTCGATTGTTGTATTTGGTATGATCAAATAGCATTTCAATTCATTTACCATCTTAAACGCGTAGGCTTTGCTTGGTTTCTATGGCAGAAAAAATGAACGCGTAGTTGATATCTGTTGAGAACTGTCAGACGTTTATGAACATATCAAAGATGTATTCGAATGATAAAAGGACTGATATACAATTTAGTTTTGCAAAATCAAAAGAGGATTTCTGTTTCTATAATAAGACGTGTTATTGAAAAGTTGGATAAATTTCTATCTAAATTTCCATTCAAACGCAGTGAAATTTTTAGACAAATTCTGTAATCAACCTTCTCAGTTGATCAACTCTGAAAGGTTTTTGTTTGACTGAATAAAATCCCTCAACAACCAGAAATTGTCATTCAGGCTTTTGATACTGACTTCACATTAATATTGCATGAATATTGTCTACTTGAAGTTTTCATTTTCATCTTCCTTTTTTAAGTTCTTTTCACTGAGTATCAACCTTCTACAATGAAATTAGTAATGAAGATACATTTATCAGCAATATAGTTCATTCAAGTTGTATACTTTGGAAAACACATGTTGGTAGATTGTTGCTTAAACTTTTATGGATATTTCAACCTTCTACAATATGAAAAATTAATTCAGGTAGTCAAGGTCAACGAATAATCTCTGAACACATAATGATGGGTAAACTGACAAGTTCATCCCAGAGAGTTACTGAGTAATATAAACTGAAGAAGAAGTCCTTGAGAAATATGTGAATTTATACCATCCATGTATGGATACTTAGCTCATGATTTTTAATATAATTTTTGTTTCCAACAATCAAATTACATTACTCTTCGAAGTGAATTTTTCAGTTTTCATTTTCTACACAGCACAGACTTCTTACAGAATTCGACTCATTCGTTTTTTCAGATTGAGGAAGTTCAAATGCCCATAAATATCCAAGAAACAACAGAGTTTATATTTGTTCCACTGATTTGACTATTATTTTTGAATATTTATCATCTCAGCAAATTAACAGTTTTTGATTTCGACTGCAACCTTAATTGCTTATATCCGACTCATGTACTATTGTTTTGTTACTAACTTCTCACTCACTAACTTTGGCTCGATTTTGCAAGAATAATTTAATTGCCACATTGTTCTCACGATGAGTTGAGGACATTGCCAATTCACACCAACGTTAACGAAAAACTCAAGAGTTATCGAAATATTTGAAGTACATCAACAAAAGTTATAATTTGTTGTTGGTGTTATTGAGTGTATTGCAAATCTGACTTACTTTTCATGGTGAGAATAGCTTCGTGGGTGTAAGTGAAATATATTTATGAAAATGTTAATGGACGATGGTGCTTTGTCGTCAACAAACTAATTCCACTGAAATTCTTAAGAATCCATACAATAATCACAAGCAAAATTATGAAGTTTCAGATCTGTTTCATATTACAACTGAAACTGAGAGAACATTGATATTTATTCCAAAAATTATTGAATTAGCAAGAAATTATATAAAATTTTTACTTCACTCAAAAAAAAGTACACAGTTCATAAAGGTTGGTTGATTATTTTCCCAATAAAAAATTCAATTCAAGGGTCAAGAGTCGTACCATAATGACTGCAGTAGCCTTTCCATGTGAGCGCATCTGTACGTCATCATTACCTGATGATACATCAAATTCAGCCACGCAGAGCTTTTTCGCATCTGGTTCAGTGAATCGCAGAAAAAAACAATCTCCCTCCGAAGGAGAATGTTTTCTCCTGTGATTCAGCCTCTGCAGCTCAAAACTTCGGTGCAAGGCTGATTTACGCTCTCCTGCTATTGAGAAAGCGATGAGTTGCTTACTGGCTGCAGGCTCTTCTAAAAAGTTCTCATCAATTTGTTCGATATATCCTTCCACTTCCAAGTTGCAACTCTTCCCCCTTATCGATATTTTTTGAAATTCGAAAATAAACATGATTTTAAAGTGGATACGAAAAAAATATCATCTGTTCTTTATGGACTTTTCGAGAGGATTGAAATTGCTTCATCGATAATTTTGATATTTTCACTTGTTTACTAGTGGTTCACTAGTAATTGAAATATTTTTGTAGAACTCATCTGTATATGAAAATTTTTGATGTCTACAACAGTTTGAAGGTATTCGTTTTTTCTCACTTCTAATCATTCGATTCCGACAAGAATAGATGAGTCTAGACATCTTCATGAGTTCAGAAAACGGGGAAAGTATATATCTCTCATAATAATAAAGATAACATAATATAATTCCCTTTACATCATACCATTAGCTTTAAAATCTTACGATCTCCAAATAAAACCTATCGGGCGACAATAATTCAACGTCACTCTCATCATTATTAGTTACAAGCTGATATGATATCATGACAGAAAAATTGTAGGCGTATATGCTTTATTACCTGTGCAAAGCCGGATTGAGTCGCTAGTGTTATATAAAAATGGAAATATCTCCAGAAATATCATAAAGTAATATATAATGAAAATCGATTCCAGTGTCAGTCTATTAACCCACAGAGACTAGCCTGAACAAATTGTTCTTTTAATTAATATGATTCACAGTCAGTCTTCAAGTATGTCCACTGAATATATGTGAAGGGCGAATTTTGGGTATGCTGTTGGTTAGTACCTTGTTTACCAGATGGAGCAATGACAAATTTGTTGTTTCTCGTTCGCTTCAGCTTGGTTAGAGGAATGATACTCTGAAACGAATTTGGTTTTTGATTATGGAATATCATCCACTTTGGGTTGATGATGGCTGCTACCTCGCACTGACGAGAGGCCAAATAGCTCGAAACCGATCTGTAATTGTACCCGTTCCGATAATTGAAAATCGATTTCAGCAGTTGTACGGCCAACAGCATATGCAGGAAATACTTATCTGAAGATTTCTGCACTGACATCCGTCGGATATAATCCAACGCCCTTCGTGGTATCAGCCAAGGAAATAGTTGTTTCCTAATAGGTGTCAGTCCATTAACCTACAGTGTAGGTAATTGGAGACTGGCCTGAACAAATTATTCTTTTAGTTAATTCAATATAATGAAATTCTTTGAAAAAAAGTCTCTTTTATATGTTTCTGTCATTGTGTGAAAAATCACTCAGTTCACTGTCGTGAACTGAGTGATTTATCAATAAAATATGTTTGAAAAAAATTGTTTATGAGTTGATTTTCATCTATTCTGACGAAGGTTCATCCCATGATTGAACAAGAACTCAAATAGCTAGTGTGATCCAGGTTTTCATTAATATAATTTCATTTTAACTGGTCGTTATCAGTGGGTTACTTGTGAGTCTCGCTATTTCAAAGATATACGAAAAATAAATGTTTACTTACTTCTTCGAACAAAAATTTAGTTAACGCAAAATTCTTGCTTAAAGTAAAACAGATTTTACGTCACGTTGGTATAGTTCTCGCATTTTATATACCTAATTATGTCAAATCCGATATATTTTGAAAGGGATATGGAGACCATTTTTGTTTATTTATTTTACAAATCTGACAAAATATGAAGTACATGGAGTTTTTTTTTCATTATCAGTCACACCGAATGTGGTATATTTTCATCATTCGGCAACAACGTTCCGAATGAAAAGTCAACTCCGTCATCTGCATTCGCCTATCTACATAAATAACATAACGTCAGTTTGTTTTATAGATTTCCGATCGATTATAAAGTACTAATAATAACTTAGTAAAAGTGTTTTTCATACGCTATAGCTCAGCTGAAGCTCAAAATAATGTTCTAAAGGTGATTCCAATAATGATGGTATTTTTTTGAAAGAATGCCTTGGGTATATCTGCGGAAACTATTTTGCATAATCAAGTTATTTTGTGACAAGCAAGTGGCCAAACAAATTAGAAACTAAAAACTTCAAAATGAAAATAGTAAAAAAAATGTTAATGTTAAATAAATAATAATTTCAAAAGTCCTAGGCAGCAGTCATCACACCACTCTCCTCAGCAATCTACGGTATTGATCAGATACAAAAAATAATAAAATCGTTGGGTAATACTACGCCCAACATATGTCTATCTTTCAATAATGAATCACTCTACCAATTCTAATATTTAAAAAAAGGTCACATGTAATATGGTAATTGAATAGCTATTTAGACAGATATGATATTGATTTTTATCAAATGAAACGACCCAGTTACCTAACGAATTCCATGCACAGTATACTATCATGCCCTTTACACCATACAATTCAAATCTTGGGAGATATCGCAAAATTGAAAGTCTCGAGCGACAAAATGGAATCAGGGGGCCTCACAAACCTATACGACACGCATAATGAAGGAATTTTGCAACTGCATGGGTTTTGTTTTACGTGTTGGATCACTTCCAAGGTAAGGCCGCATTTTTGTTTTTTATTTGCGTTAGGTAGATATGTGTATGCCTAAATTAGGTGACAATTATCACTTACAAGCTTATGCGAAACCATGATAGAAATCAATCAGAGCATAGATGCTCTGCCACCCTTGCAAAGCCAGGTCAGCTTAAATGAAATAATTTTTCGATAACAATCCAGCAAAGTGTGTTTAGAATTGTCTATCATTTTTTAAGGTAGCTATCATGTATTAACATCGCCACCACTACTAGTTGCAGTTTTTTTGTGGAAGCTATATCTCACTTATGTTCACTGATAATTGGCATCACTGGAAATCATTAATTATTATCTGAATCTTTCAAGGAGATTCGACTCACGACTTTATAACTCAAGTAGCATCAGTCGCAGAAATACAAGTACGGAAGATAGAATAAACAAATATTAAAAAAAACTGATTTGAAATCTCTCCATATTTCAATTTCATAATTACCACATCAATAGTCGCTTTAACAAATCATCTAATGTTTCGGATCACCATTCGCAATTAAAATACCAATCAATATTAATTTATATAATCATTCATCAATTACAGCAATTAATATATCTTCAAAGTTATGGTCGTCATCAATTTTATAGTGTAACCTCCATAAAACAAATCTGAAATTTTGTTACGTGAATCAACTGTATATACTCTAGTACACTTGAAATTACTTGAATCAGCAAAAGTTCAAATCAATTTCCTTGTAATTGCAGTTCAACTTACTCACTGAAGTCGAAAATAATAATGATGCTCTGAAATCAATGTAGAAGAACAAGCTGAACAACGACTTATGAACCCAATGCAAGGGATTGTATCCGGGTTATTCCAGGAGGAAATCAGAACGTTTTTCCTCTTGACTGTAATATCAAGTTCACTTCTATTCCCACACACCAAAACTGCAACGCTCGTGTTGACGCGTATTTTACCAACCAATTTGGCGTCATCAGGAGATGAACTATGATCACTGCTGAGGCTGGCAGCGCATAGGTCAAAATATTTTGGTCAACCATATTCCTCAACGCCGCACAGTTTTGAATCAAAGTGTCTTGAAATATTCAAGCAGCGCAGCGCGTGGAGGGAATTCATCTTATAAAGGGTACTCCATTTCCTATGATACCTCTAACGATTGGATGAACCCTCACAAAAAATATCAACCTCTACTTCCTCGTTCCTTGCTCAATGAAACTTTAACACCCGTTCTTTGATTGAAAAAGTTATTAATACTCAGTCTGTGAGTCTGTGAGTTATGTATATCGAATATGGTGAACTTTTACCCTTTTAGCTGCATTTGCTATTTCAACAACGTTATCATCACCCAACATTTTGATAGTAGATAGAGGATTTGTGTATGACCTGACGTGATGACATGATTATGACTGGTTCTGCCACATTCAGCAACTAAAGAAAACACTGATACCTGGGCTTTCTTGGGAAAAAGACAAGTGGGCCGTCATCAGCAAACCAACATAAATTGTTGACGTACAATTCAAAAAGAAATGGAGAAGTGTGGATCTCTGTAAAAGGCGTCATAGAAAGAAACGTTGAAGGCTATCTGAAGAATCTGAAAAGCCATGAACAAAAGTAATACGTGAGCCATAACATCACTGAAGATTAATCAGTAACCACCTCGTGTCAAACTAGGTCAAAAGCCTTGAAATATCAAAGGCAACAGCATGACACTATCCTTGATACTATTCCAAATTACCCACAGAGAATTTCTATAAGGAATTGAATTCGATAGAACAAGTTGCAGTAAAGAGCAACTTCAACCTCAACATGATTCTACATATCCTTGACAAAAAACCCAACAGCCTATTGTATATCACTACGTTAAAAATAACACCAACGCCTACGAAAAACTCACATATACAGGAACATTATCGGATAAAATAAAAAGACTAACAGCAAAAGAGAACATTAACATAACATATGAGACTGGTAACTACTTGGGACACAACAAGTCAAAAAGGGAAAAAGATAACAAATGGGGTTTCAAGAAATTTCAAAAATAGAATCTCAGAACAGAGCTAGAGGAAACTGATTCCACCTATAGTTGCCACCTAGTACAGAATAAACATGATTTCAACATGAACTACGACATATTACAGAAAATGAATAACAAAAATCAAACTTGCCGAAATCTTTGGAAACTAGCAAACACAAATTTCTTTCAAAACAACCAACAGGAAGTTATTCATCCAGCATGATTGAACTTATTCTCATAAAAGAGCAACAGTTAACATATTTATATAATATCATATAATTATATTATTATATACGGGGCTATTAAAATTCGTTTCTGTACATGGGTATCTCGTAAACGATAAGAGATAGAGTGTTGTTCAAATTATGGCAAAGGAGCGTATTTTAGAGACCTATTCAATGATGTAAAAAAATCGAATATAGCTCCTTTAGAAAAACCAGGAAAAACCAAAAAATCCCAAATTATTTGTTTGCCTGTATCTTTTTTATTCGGAGACATATTGAATATCTGTCCAAATTTTGCTATTGGCACTTGATGTGGGCTATCAGAATATATCCATGAATCTTTTATACAGGGTATCTTCTGACTTGGGCCACCCCATCTTTGAATTTTTAAATACGGACCTGTATTTTTTGTTATGGTTTTCGGATCGTCAACGTTCACTCCATACTGAAAAATTGAATTGAATTTTATATTTCGAGATGTTTCGATAACTTTTTTTTATAATTGGGTGAGTTATTTACTTTCAAATTACGGCCCCGTAAATTGGTTAACTGAGTTAAATAAAAACACAATAGCAACTTTCACGTCTCCTTATGTACCGTAGAGTTTTTTTTCATTTATAGGTAACTTTTCATATTTTTTCACATTTCCTTTGCTCTGAGCGTTTTCTGCAATGAATAGCAAAACCTTTTATGATTATCTGAAACTTATCTACAACAAAAATATGATAAGGAGAAAAAAATGATAGCAATAATAACATCCGAAACGAACACTATAATTGTAATGAAAATTGAAATGAAGTAATTTATATACCTACACAAAAAAATTAATGGCCCAATAAATGTTCGAATTACTGTCCTTCAATTTCTCGACATTTTTTAACTCGTTTTCCATATTATTCATTGCCCTTTCTACTCCCCTTTGCTATATTGTTACGAAAGCATTCAAAATTCTCAATCTCAAGTCTTCCACACTTTCTATCTCTCCGCCAGCGTAAAGCCTATTCTACAATGTCCTTATAGAAAATAGTCCAAAATAGTAAGATCTGGTGATCTTGCAGGCCACTTC
>WOGR01004223.1:0-14959 GCA_015342045.1 Leptinotarsa lineolata | reverse complement strand
TGTGTCACCACTGCTTGGAATATGATGAAACAGCAGAGCATATACTTTGTGACTGCCCTGCCATGGATCAAATCAGGTTTTCAGAGTTTGGTAGAACCACTTTACCGTCTGACCTGAAAGATCACTCTCCATACAAACTAATCGGCCTCGTCAAGAAGCTGGGTTTATCTGGTCGAGTTTGAATTGGTGTGAGCCACAATGAACCCTCGCGGGTTGCGATGAAGGATCGAATAAACCCACTCACTTACGACCTATCCTAACCTAACCTAGACGAGATAACATTCAGATTGAAATTTGGTGTTAAGTATTCAGATGAGTACCAGTCAAAAACAAGAGTGCCCCAAGGGTCAAATCAGGGGCCTCTGATGTTTCTCATTTTCAATAATGATCTACCAGCAGAAGTTAAATATTCAAGTTATGTACTCTTTGCAGATGACCTTGAATTTTATAGAAAAATAGATTGCTGCAAAAGGATATTGAAAATGTTTACCAATGGAGTGTGAAAATGAGTTACCATTCAATACGCCACAATATTTTGCAATGAGTTGCAGAAGAAAGAGAGAAAAATAGAGTATGCAAATGAAATGGAAAATATCAAGTTGGCACGAGTAAGTAATATTAAAGATTTGGGGCTACCTGTCAAACCTGTCGTTCAAAAACCACATTGAAATAGTAGTCTCGCAGGGTCTACGGAGTTTGGGTTTTGTTTTGAGGCAAAGTGAATATTTTAGAAATTACCAAACAGTCATTAGGATATATAACGCCCTGGTGAGACCCAAACTCAAATATTGAGCAGCCGTTTGGCACCCGTATCATTTCATGTATAAAAATAAAATAATTTGGGAAAAATTCAAAATAGACTACTACGGCATTTATATTCTAAGAAATATGAAGTCTACCCAGATTATAATTTTGTGAGAAATAATGATCTCAGGGAAGATTTCGAAATTTTCAGTTCAGAGATGAGAAGAATATACATAATAGTCGCCATGACTCAGGGTACCCGAATCGTAACAATGCTGAAAGTCACAAATAATATATTATTAATGTCCAACCCCCTAAAAAATTTCTCACTGGTCTGAAAAATTACATATTGAGTGTCAATCATTAGCTAATCTGTGTTATTTTCCTTTTTTTTTGATTAGTTTTTTCTTCCTTATTACATAGATATCTTTTCAATTCATTTCATTGTATACTGGCTGTGAATCTTCAATACTTGTTAATGATTTTTCTCACGTGATTAGGTTACACCTGTATGAGAATGAATAAATAAATAAATAATCTATAGAGGATATGTTCCAAGTTTGAAGACGTTGCGTTGTTTAGTATTTGTTTGGCAGCTCTATCAATAGCGAACGTTTTCGGTGAATATGTGAAACTGGAGGACATTGGTCATCGTTATATGGTATAGTACTTTTATTTGAGAGGTCTCAGCTCAACCAATATGAAAGATGAATTGGATTCTACTCTGGGCGAGTCTGCATCTTCGTTAACAACATTGAAAGATTGGGTAGCGGAGTTCAAACGAGGCCGTATGAGCTGCCAAGACGAACATCGCAGTGGTCGACCAAATAAGGTGACGACTCCAGAAGCGGTGAAGAAAATCCACAAGGCGGTTATGAGTGTTCATAGACTGAAAGTGCACGACATAGCATACTCAGTAAGCATTTCAAAAAGTGCGGTACATTGTATATTATCAGGAAATTCCAACATGAGAAAGCTGTGTGCAAGATGGGTGTCGCGTTTGCTCACACTCGAGTAAAAACAGTGCCGTGGAGATGTTTCAATGGAGATTTTAGCAAAGTTTTACAGCAACGAAGCAGAATTCTTGCGTCGTTTCTTGACCATGGATGAAACAATCAAAACAGTAGACTCAAAAGAAAGAACCGGCTCCAAATAGGACACAGACGCTTGCCTGCCATCTGCAGGCTAGCGTTACCTTGTCTGCATCGGTTTTTCGGAATGCGCGTGGGACAATATCCTTTGACTTGAAACCAGCTCTCATTATCGAACGAATTGAAGTTTGAATTGCTACTTTATACACTCCATTCACCAGATTCAGCCCGCTCGGCTCATTTTGTGTTCCTAAATTCGAAAAAATGGCTAAGTGGTCTGAGATTTTCTAACGATGAAGTAATGTGGCAGTTAACGGCTATTTTGAGAAGCAAGACAGTTTTTATGAAAAGTAAGGTATCGAACTTATTGAACGTCGTTAGGTTTTAGGTTAGGTTAGGTCAGGTTTGAGGGTTGGGTTATATTAGGTTAGGTTATGTTAGGATAGGTTAGATTAGGTTGGGTTGACTCGACTTTCGTTAGACCATTTGGGTTGTATATGTAGGTTGAGGTGACTCGATTTGAGTTAGCTCATTTGGGGCGGACGACGTTGGGGTGATTACTTGGGTTAGATTCTCGGAGGTTGGGTTGGAAAAAAATATAAAATTGCCATTTCCATTGGAAATTTATTTTCGTTTTCAAGAAATATTCATGGTTTCTTCCAAAAGTGGATTTTCGGGAAATTATCGCATGAAAAAATTAATTTTTGAAAAACAATTCCAATTTGATATTTCTACGTTCTTATCGGTGAGAAAGGACAAAATCGTTTTGATTTTATATAGAGAAATGGGGTAAAAAAGCAAAAAAGAAACAAAAAAAATGATTTTAGGAAGGAATGTATATATTTTCTTCCAAAATGTTTATGTTTTTTTGTTGAGCTGGGTAATTCTGGTACCACCCACATATTTTCAAAATCAGAAACAGAAACGTAAGGTCAAGACAATAGGATCCCAAATAGCAAAAAAATAACTGAGTGAGTGTCTAGATGTTCACAACTATGATTCGAATGAATGTAATCACGAACTCCTTAGAGAATGACAATTACAATACAATTCTGGTGGTATCTCCATAAAAATGCCCCTGAAATGATTGTCTTCATTTCTCATTTACTTTGTTTACACTTCTTGCCTAACAGCAAACTTCTGCTCTTAATTTGTGGCCGGAAACCTCTAAGCATGATGAATGCTGCGTCTTCAAGGTGCGTAAAAAGCCCTACGCACCCCAGGGACACCCCATTCCGCATCGCAGCTCATTTCATTTGAGCACGAGTGGTGTATTAAAAACGGGAACATATTTTGTTCTGGCCCGAGATCCTCGCTAATCCCTAGATTACAGGTTGGCAACATACATTTCGGTTCCAGAAACGCGGATGAAATCGGAGATGCTCAGCGTATTTCGGATATTTTTGGTAATCAGTTATTTATACGCTGTCGGGTCGAAATGCGGTAAAACGCGTGATTTATTATTCCGTGGGTTTCATCCGGAATTATGGGGTTTTTATAATTTGCCCGAGATTTGTGTAGATCTGTAGATTTGATTGCGTCGTATTCCATATGATGTTCCAAATCCAGTCCAGTAGACATCCCTGTACCATTACAATGGTTATAGTCTTAACATACTCCATTTGAGGATTTTGGCGAGTTGAACTTCCACCAACTCGAACAACTAATACAAAAATGGTAGCTCTTTGTGGTTGTCCATTTGCTAAATTCAAAACTGGGGAAAGATGCCGCTACAACCGTACAAGAGTATGATGGTAGTGGAATTCACAATGATTCTGACAACTGCAATGACACCTGATGTTTCGAATAGGTGTATGATCAAAGAGATAGTCTCATCCATTGTTACGGAAATAAGAAAGTGATGAGGTACTTACCTAGAAAATGTGCTCTGTGGTATGGAATACACCCATACCATGGTACATTGTATAGAAAACATTATCGTCCGATCAACCGAATACCTTTTGATTCAATAATATTCTGTATTGCATATTCCGCAAAAAGTGTACTTCAGTCAACCATAAGCTGTCTTGATAATCAAGTGAATTCCATTGTTGACGTTAATATAAGACCTCATTGTATTTCAATGGGTTACTGAAACATTAAACGTGATTGGGAGACGTCATTACTCTTTCCCTTCCTAGCAGAGAGTCAGGTCATTGCTTCTAACTCAGTTTGGAAGACACCTGCCCAACAATACTTTCGGTTGAAGGGAATATTGAATTATTTCATTTATCACTCCAACTGACGTGCAAAAATAACTGATATCGAATTAAACTTATTGCATATTGCTGAATGACAAGTGTGTTTTTCATCAACCTCTTCGGGTTTTCCCAACTTCTAAAATCTAAGGAAAGAACCAGAGAAGAACCATTGTGAATGGTTTACGAACAAAAAACTCCTAGTTCACGTTGATAAGTCACTGCGCACAATCACAATCATTCTCTACAAAAAAAATGTTTTCTTCATCAGTAACTTACATCAGTAGCCTATAAAAAATAGCTGAAAATTTTATTGATACATACCTGCCAAAAACTACCCCCGCCTTCAATATTGGAAAAAATTCAATATATTATGCAGTTTATCCTCACTGAATCTTTTTTTTCCAAACCTCACTAACATATGTTGAAAATATTTGGAAAAACCATTGGGTTTTCGATAAAATCATTTTCAAATATAGTCATTATCTGGGAGAATAGATATTGTCATGCATAGAAAAATTACGTAATCAATCTTCGATGAAATTAAATGTTCCAAATTTTGTTGCCAGTGTTTCAGTGACAATTTTTTGCTTTTTCACTGTAAAAACTGATGTGTGGTATATCAATCAATACAAAACAAAACCAAATGTAAGAACGTTGCACTTTGGGTTTGACTCATAATAACTATTAATTCCAGAATCTTCGGAAGTGAAATTTTGATTCGTGAAAGTCTCATGTAGTCCAGTTAGGTTAGGTTGCGTTAGGTCAGAAGTGAGGGGGTCTCTTCGACCCTCCACCCACAAAAGTTTATTGTGGCTCACACTTATTTAAACTCGACCAAATAAACCCAGCTACTTGACGAAGCCGATTAGTTTGTATAGTGAGTGATCTTCCAGATCAAATAGCAAGACTGTAGTTCTACCAAACTATTAAAACCTGATTCGGTTCACGTCGGAGCAAGCACAATGTATATGCCCTGCTGTTTCATCATAATCCAAACAAAGGAGACACACACTGTCTTCGGACAGTCCGAGTTCCTGCATATGATGATTCAGACGAGAGTAACCTGTAAGGAGGCCTGTTAGACATCGTAGTTCATCCCTACTGAAGTCCAACAACTTTTCAAGCTCCGAAGGGTGAGCCAATCCTCGAAGATTTCGCTGGAAGTCTTTGAAACTTTTTGCCATCCAGGTGTTCAATGTTTGTTCGGCAAAGTCTAAAGCAATACTAATGACAAGTTCTGGTCCGGAGAAACTACTTGCAGCACCCACCTTTGCAAGGGAGTCAGCAGTTTTGTTGCCTTCCAGGCCAGTGTGGCCAGGGATTCAGACCAGAGACAATTCAGTGAGTCTTCCTATTGGGGAAAGTCGTTTTTGGCAATTTGCTACCAATTTAGACGATGCTCGGTAGGAGCAAAGAGTTTCCAGTTACTCGTTGACTTGATGTGAAGATGTTAACTACTGACAACAAAAAGTACCTACTACATAAGTAGTGTGTAAAGGAAGCCTGAACGCAGATTTGTGTTCGGGAAAAAATCACATAATTAACTCAATAATTTGATATTTAACTGAATAAATTGTGGATTATATCAAAATTCTCATAATCGACATGAACGAAATATGTGATTGGAACAATGTTCACTTATTTATTATCGAATCTAATTTCAAGATTTGAGTCAATGTGATATGCAAAACTAAATTCCTGAACTCGCTTGACTGCATGTTGTGGTTCATGATATTTTTTCAGAAGAGACTGACATCTAGTAAATTAATACACACGAGTACAATGCAGTTCAAGCACTGTTTCAACCGGAAAGTTGCAATTCCACTTCTCAGATTCGGAACATTGAACAACGAATGCACAAAGTGGCAGGTAAAATCAAGTCAACGAAATGACACGCATCTCATATTCAATGTGCAATGGACTATGGGGCGACTGATGTTTTTTACAATGCGCTCTGATAACCACCAAGTAGTACCATATCAATAAGATACTGATACTGCTGGCATCTAAAAAGTCGCTAGTGCAGCAAGCAAGTTCATTCCAAGAGTCTCCGTGTATTGTGCAAGATCTGCTGACCAATTGTCAGGTTGAATCCTTTTGAAAGGACCTTCATACACATATGAAGCCTCTTGATATACCTATAGGTAGCGTTGATAGCCTAAGCACCTCGAACTGAGCAACCTAATAACCCCGGATGACGTACAAAGCCAAAAGAAAAAACATAGGTCCAGGATCAGTTTGCCATAGCGCGGATCGTCCTCTAATGTAGAACTGGAGTTTTATTCATTTCAAAGGATTACAGACTGAGAACATGCTTGAATTCAACATATACGAATAGTATGCTCCATCGACTCAATATTTGAACCCATATGAGCCGATCTGTTTCGAAAAAGAAGTCGCAGGAGGCAGGCTGAACCTAGTGATCAACAGGTGAGACACAAAGCTCAGTGCAATTTAGCCTAACATCACGTGCTGAATCGATAACCGCTACGTATTTTATAAAACATAGCATGAGCTCATTTTACATTTGCTCGAATGCCTTCTATCTAGTATCCTGCAGAACATTGAGATGTGTTGGATAACTCACACCACTATGGAAGAGATCGCTCCACCATGATCAAGCCAGAGTTCGAAGAGAGTGATAATTTTCAGAAAGAGTGTACTATTCCATGGTGACTGCTTCTGAAGTCTTCTTTTTCGATCTCACTGTTGCAATTCTACGCTGCGCTGTGGAAAATTTTATTGTAACGTTGTTGTTTTCACTCACTGTGTATATTTTGGTTTTGGGTTGATCAATGTTTCACCCTGTATATTGCTCCAGGTTGGGAACTGTAAAAGATAATAATATATTCACCAACTGGTTTTCCTAAACCACCCATTCTGATAAAAACGTATCAACCTACCTTCCATGTACATATGTACAGTGTTCACGCCCATGTAAATAATCACCATCCATCACTATTCAGGTCCTTTTGAGGTAACATAAGTCACGAAAACATTTTATTCCCCAATAGGAAATATTCATGAATTTTACCCTGGGTGCACCTTTTTTACTATATATGTATAAATACTGGTATCAGCAAGTTATTTGTCAAGTAGGCTTGAGAAGGTTCAATATATATCTACAGTGTGTAACAACGAAAACTCAACAGAGCCATTATTGAATATAAAAAGTATTTTTGAAAAAAGCTCGGACACGTCGATTTCCAATTGAAGGGGGACATCTTTCAGACTAATTAGATTTTTTGTAGTATGCACCCTCTCGAAGGGGTGCATCCGACGACCCTCATTTAGATAAGGAAAGTAGATCGCGTGGCACCTTGTTTTAAAGGTTTTTCGAATATCTTTATAACTCTGTTGGAAAAAAAATTTTGTAACGATTAGTTTTCGAGATAATTTGAAGTTTTAAAGGTATTTTTATTGAGTTTATCCCTTTCGAAAATGAATCAAATTGTTTTAAGGTACAATTTACGTTCAGAACTTTCATAAAAAAATTTTTTGCTTTTTATGGCAACCTGCTAATACGTGTCCATTCAATTTCGTAAAAAAGTAAGAACTATGTTTATTACGAGGAGATTTTATCGGGGGATGGGGTTGGTTACCATCCTTACATTTTAGGTAAATTGAGTGGCACCTCCTTATGAATGTTGCCTTTTGACGTGGATATTTCATGCCTCTGATGAAAAAGTGTATCATACTAAAAACTTACCTGCACAGCAAATACAATCTGCTGATTTCCTTGAATGCTGATGACACAGAAAAGTTTGAAAAACTTTAGGATTAATTAATCCCAATAATTGTTTTTGAAGCACACACAAAAAAATTAACACCCAATAAGGGTAACTCACATTAGAAATTTAGAGTAAATGTTCAAAATGTGCGCTATTTTGCTCCATGCAACAATGAAGATTTTGTTCGAATTTTGCTCCTACATTATTCAACACCTCAGTAGTTATAGCTCGGCATTCATCTATAATTCTACGACGTAATTCATCCAAATTGGCTGGCTGTGTAGCATAAGCTTTAGACTTAAAATATCCCCACAAAAAGTAGTCCAGTGGTGTTAATTCTGGTGATCGTGCTGGCTATTCAATTGGACTTCTGCCAATACATTGTCTTTCAAAATGAATAATCAAAAAATTTCAAATCTGCTGGGCATGATGAGGTAATGCACCGTCTTGTTGAAAATGGATAAATTCATCTCAACATCTTGGATCCTGTTCAATTATTTCAACTATACGAGGTTGTATTGCCTCTTCAAGAAGTTGTAAATAAGAATCATCGGTTAAATTTCCATCAATGAAAAATGGACCTATAATATGATTGCCTAATATTCCGGCCCAGACACTCAACTTTTGGGGATATTGGGTATGTATTTCTGTGTATTGTCTTAGTTTTTTATCCGACCAATAACGGCAATTGTGACGGTTCACGCAACCATTTAAATAAAATGAGCTTTCGATCGAAAAACAGATGTTATAAAGTAGCTCGGAATTTTGCATTAATCTCTCACTCATGCCCTCACAAAACACCTGTCTTTGGTCAAAATCATCCTCATTGAGTTCATGAACAAGTTTAATTTTGTAAGGATGGAATTTGTGGTTTTTAAGGATTCTCCATGCGCTCATATGGCTTATTCCTGCCATTGCTGATAAACCTCTGGTACTTAACCTGGGATTGACGATGACTTGACCAATCACTCCAATCGCATTATCGTCATTCACTGCCCTTCTCTGAGTATTTCTTTTTTTATTTAAAACCGAACCTCTCTCCCTGAATTTTGTAACCAAATCCAGAACGTGATTTCTGCCTAGGTGTTTACCAGGGTTTTGCTCGTTGAATAAAATCGATGCAATAACTGAAATCCTTCCAGCAGTAGGGTAAGGCATTTTTAAACAAATAACAATACACGACCCGTTTAACCGAAACAATCGAACGATGTACTAATGAACACTGGATAAAGAGGAGTGGGTATTGATTTCCAAAAAAGGATTTTATTTAACAAAAAAATGATAAGAATAACTACTCTAAAAGTTTTTTATTTAGGCATACAAATTACCTAGTGGTCTGTCTAATGTCTGTCGACCTACTTTCCCTATCTAAATAAGGCTCGTTGGACACACCCCTCCGGGGGGTGCGTACTACAAAAAATCTTATTAGTCTGAAAGGTGTTCCCCTTTAATTGGAAATCGACGTGTCCGAGCTTTTTTTAAAAATCTCACTTTTTATATTCAAAAACACTCTATTAAGTTTTCGTTGTTACACACTGTATATATTTAAAACCTGCTGTTTAAATTCAGCAAAACTATTTACAATAGATCTTGCATTCAAATGGCAGATCGAAAAACCTGGCTTTTCAATATATAAAAATTCCAGAAGAAAGCATTGATACAATTTGTAATAAAATTGACAAAAATTATTGTTTCCCAGTGATCTTGATACGAGAGGTTTAGGTGGTAAATCGTTACTTTTGCCATCCTCGGCACTCGTACTCCAAATTTTATCTAATACATACATTTAGAACACGTTGTAACTCTTTCAGTGTGTATTTACCGTAATCGACATCTAGGACGTTGTTTTTCATAGTTGCCCGCATTCCGTTTTGCTTAGCTTTGTTCAAAAACGGTCCTAGAGCTTTGTTTTCGACTTGATTTTCCTGACTCAAATCGTGAGAAATGAAAATATCCGTAATTTTTAATTTGTAAGCATTCCTCCATATTCCACTCTTTTTTTACATATGATAAGAATTCAATTTTCAATAGTTTGTTGCCGCCTCTACTTGTAAAAAAAAGATGTTATTCAAATCACTTGCACCAATACATGTTTCAGTTTTTTCTCCCAAGAGAGTAAGGCCAGCGTTCTCGTCATCAACTTCCAATCCAAATACAATCATATTATTACTGCGGGATGTGCGGTCAAGTTAACATTTTTTTTAGGTTCAGAGATTTTTTGCTCTGATAATGCTATTTTATTTGTTGCAGCTGTTAATTCAGCTTTTATTTCGAACATTCTGAAGTACCACTATTTTTCAGTAAAGTACCCGTGCTAATAACGAATCACTTTTGAGAGGAGATAAGGTTTTTGCTGCTTTAGTTTTTGTACGAATTGTATTTCATGTGCAGGTGTCTTCGCTTCAATATATTATTGAACTATGCAGAATGCTATATTATGCCATTCCCGATATGATGTATGAATAGTGAATTTTTATCAGTACTCACCACCTCTCTACTGGGGAGTTTGAAGAAATTCAGGATTTTTTCATTAGCCACAACCACCTTAAAGGTCACTGTAACAGAAGGCAACCCAACGAGCTTGCTCACTCGACCACTGATCACTGATAGTGTTAATAAATACACTCTTCGACGTTGGTTTGTGAAATTTCGTTTCAGAGATTTAAGCCTTGAAGATGAGCCCCGAAGTGGTCGACCTACAGTAATCCGGGACGAGGATTTGAGGGCCCTGGTGGAGATGGACCCATCACATGGTATGGCGGAGGAACTGGAGCTCAGCTCCCATGCGGCCCTCATCGACTTCATCGAATTCCGAGCACACAATTTTTATGCTGACGGAAATAATCGACTTGTGTTACGTTGGCAAAAGTGCAGTGATACAATTGACACTTATTTGGATCAAATTGGATAAGTAGTCACTGAGATAACAGTTTGAAGTAGACCGATAAACTCGGACAAAACTTTTGAAGCAACCTAATAGATAAGTCGTCTTTAAAGCCGGTTGAGAAAAAACTTTCAGTCTTAACAATGTAGGACTGACCAACATATTTCACACTCTCGAGTGTGAAATATGTTGGTACAGATGTTCCACAAGGGAGTGTACTAGGGCGTCTTCTATTCAAACTATCTGAATGACATACAATTCACTGAAGATTTTGAATTTATCAATCTGTTTGCCGATGATACTCTGTTGGCTGTAAGTGATAAACAATTATCTCAAGACATCATAAAAGTCAATCGTATTCTGGATATTTCTCAATGTAAATAATCTCGAGCTCAACTGTACTTAGCAATGATTATCACAACTGAATATAAAATAAGTCGCATCGACATGGCGTCAGTTTTAATTAAAATTTATGATGAACCCATTGAGATTATTCAAAAAATCAAATACCTCGGTTTCATGATTGATAACACATTGAACTTCAAAGATCAATATATATACAGTAAAATAGCAAAAAAGCTATTCTTTTTTACCCATGTCAGTAGCCATCTTAGCTTCCAAACATGTGTAACGGTCTATATTACGATAATATAACCTCACTTCGTATACTGTGCCAGCTTATTATCATTATTCGATAGTAATAGTTCAGAATCCTTGCAGAAGTTGCAAAATATAAGTATACGAATTATCTTGAAATGCAACAGACTCGCTCCTATCACAATTATACATCAAGACTTAGATTGGCTCTCAGTTAAAGATAGAATTTTCTACTCTTCTATGATATTCATCTTCAAAATTTTATTTGGTGAAGCACTTTCTTACTTCAATCAGTTCATCTCATACATTAGTGAATATCCGCAATCTATAAACTCAGCTTTTCATCATGGTTTGCTAGAATTTAATAAGCTCTCAATAGAGGTCAAGCAGAGTTCGGTAAGAAAATTCCAGGATGCTTTAATTGAATATATAAAATCAAAATACTAAATATCAAAGTTTTGAATTATTACTATAACACATTTATTGCATGCTTATAGCAAATATTTGTTTGTTTCGTTGATTCATTTGCCTTTTTTGTTAAATGTATATTCATTCATGTTTGTATTCATTATGGTTTTCAAGAAATATTTCTGTTTATAGAGGGATAAATCATATCAAGCAATTTACTTATACATGTATTAAGTTCTATTTTATTTCATAATTAAGAATTTAGGTATGATTTGTAAACAGTTTTCTGTATGTATATGAGGTTTCCTATCTCAATAAACAATTTCAATTTCAACTAATTTTATTATAAACATTGAATTACCCGAAACAAAAAATACTTTTGAAACAACTACTATAATATGAACATTGAATTTACAAAAAACACTTTTTCCTATTCAGTTTGTACTCCAAACGTTCGTTAGGATATTGAATCAGATACCATTCATAGGATTGCTACACAATGTAGTATATGAAAGAGGATAAATTTCACTTATATGGAAACTCTCATCCTCAATGGCGGACATCTGATGTTTCAAAATAAGACACTTGCCTGATTGCCTCTTCAGCACCAATCCGGATAACTTTACAAGATGAAACACACAGCTCTTTCATAAAATTACGAATGAGTTGAATCTACTGCCTGGGAGTAAATTGCCAAGGTCTTCGATACCACTAGTCATGAAAAATTATTGTCGGAATTGGATAATCTTGGTATCAGAGGACTGGCAAATGATTTAATCAGAAACTACCTCAATGAAAGAGTAAAAATGGTTCAAATAGACGGCGTACTGAGTGACCCATAAGAAATCAAATATGAAGTTTCCCAGGGCACTGTTTAGGGCTAATCCTGTATATATTATATTTGAATGATATGTTATCCATTGATATTGCTGGGAAAGTGGTCTCATATGCTGATGTTACATTGCTGATAATTGATGGAACAACCTCGAAAGATGTAATTTTTTCTATTGTATGCTTTCATAAATACTGAGTAATTTGGTGATCAATAAAACTACTCCTACTGCTACTACTACTATAACTACCACTGGGAAGAACAGAGATGAAATGCAGAAATGACGACAGGAAAATAATCACCGGAAAACATGTTAGAAAAGATGCTCGAAAATAAAGAAAACTGGAAAGCCGTTTGTAAACTCTCGAAGACCATCCTGACAAAGAAAAGGAAAGAACTTGATGAATAAGTAATAAAAAAAGGAAGGGCCCTGAACCATCAATATAGTCTGCTATTCCGAAGTAATGCCCAAGGGCGGTTCCAGAGTAGCCTGCTTGACTCATGAGTGGTTTTTTAGTTGGTAAAAATCCGACACAGGGCGACCAGGTGTCTTTCGAAGATATTTCCACTCGCCGAAAAAAAATACCAGTAAGAGCCACCATTGAGGTATTTGCGTCGCGTTCCAATTAGTGATAACAGAATTAAAAACCAAAACTGAAATGACCCGATTGGTTGATGGTGTAATGCTCGGAGTAGCAGAAAAGCTGCTGGAGAATTCCACTTGAGACATACAGTGAACACAATATAAAGGATCTCAGTATCATCTCAACAGATTTTCCGAATAATTTTGGTTTTTACTTATGAACTAGTTGATATAAATCTAAAACAAGCACCTTTGCTAATCACGAGAAATGCAATACTTTTCCCGACGCGCATTTTACCAACCAACGAGAAGAGTATTGCATTTGTGGTGTTTGGAAAAGGTGCTTGTTTTGCTAGCCACATAAACTATGGAATCTTCAAGAGTTCTTATGAATATAAAAATCATACGAAATTACATCCAGCGAATTACTTATAAGTTTCAAAATCTGACTTTTTGGTTCTTGTATGAACCCTAAATTAATATAGCTTCGAAACTATTTAATTTGAAAACTATTACACTTCTACTCATTCTTTCAATTGAGAGATTTCAGCCTCATCAGCAACCATAACATAATTGTTAAAGATAACTAACCCGAAAAAAATTGACCAAAAAACCAACTAACATTTACAAAAAGTAATTTTCTTCAAGTAGTTTGCTTGGTGGTGCAAGTTCAAAGTATTTTCGGTTTTCAAACTCAAAAATTATTGTCATTTTAACATAGTTTAATAAATTTTATTATAAAATGAATTTATTAAATTACATTATTTATGTGTACATGTTATATTTTATAAATCAATTTTCTAACAATCATACTTGATAGAGGTAATACCTCATTCAAATAGCAATAAAAAAATGATATTCTGACATTAACTCATTACTCCTAAAATGTATTGCATTTTATCCTTTTTATAGACAATGAACATTATAATGCACTTGCCCAAAAAATCTATAAAGGAACATTTATATTCAACTGTTAGTAAGAATTTTATTACTTTCAATATGACATGGAGATACATTGTGAAAGTAAATTTTGTGTATCTAAAACTGAAGGCAAACTGCATTCCTTTTCAACTCCAAATATAATTTTCTAGTTAATTACTATTCTAGTCCATCATTATACAAAAACGAAAAAAATAGTTACAGGTAGAAAATTGTACAACAGATACCTAGTAGGACTAATAAAGGAACGAACCAACTAAAATTACCATATTATTACCATAAATTAGTACCGAAAAGGTGATAGTTTCCAATGTAAATGAGCTAAATAATCATGATTAATTTTCATTCTACCTACCTTGTTCCAAACGGAAAGTATGGGCTTTATCCCCTGAAATAATTTCACAGCCTCTCTGAGAACAGTGAACCATGACTGAAACAAAAATTAATCAATGAATTTTTAATGAAGTTTCCAGGTTGAACTAAAGAATATTTCTTGACCTGACAAAATGTTTTTGTCTCATTTTGTGGTTTTGAATTTTTCAATTTTCAACAAGATTTCATAAGATTATATAAAGGAAAAGAAATTAGGTGAAAGTGTCAGTTGAAGTTGTAATAAAATAATGATAAAAAAACTTTTAAAACAAGCTTTTATTTAAGTGCCCTAAAAAGATAAAAAAAATTTAAATCACATTAACCACATTCATTTATGACTTTACAGAATTGAAATTATAATAAAAGCTTGTCACGATAATTTCACTTTGTAATTGAAATTTTGTAATTAGATAACTAAACTTGTAAGCAACTCATAATGTTTGTAATTAAATAAAAGTGCCGTGAAGGCTTGAAATGTGTAACTTTAACCTTGAATAACTTTTTTGCACACATAGGATTTATCGGGTTTGAAATTTATTGCAGTACCTAGTTGATCTGTCAGAATGTTTCTTAATTT
>WOGR01004222.1:0-14960 GCA_015342045.1 Leptinotarsa lineolata | reverse complement strand
CCGGACTTTTGTCAATCCCGGAATCTTTCCCCGACAAATGGTTAAATCCCGGACTGTCCGGGCTAATCCCGGACGTATGGTAAGCTTACCCATTAGTGATATAGACGTCAGCCTAGAAAATTATTTTTCAGTTATTTTCTGAAAATATAACAAGTTTTTCCTTGATATGCAATTCATTGTGTTCTTTTATTTCAAATGAACGAATATTTAGCCAAATTCGAATTTGAAATAGGGATTTCCAACTGATCAGTCTGTTATATTTAACTTATACACCACTGCTTGCTGCCTACAGAAATCTTTACATTTTGCTTTACACATGTACCAGACTGCACTCCTAAAATAGCCCCAAATAAATAATTCGTTTGTGTCCCAGAAGGCTATTCCATATCTAAGATATATGCATATATTAGCTCGTAAGTATTCACATCTGGCAATTTAGAACCTTAGTTTATTGAAAATAATTCCGGGAGTACAGACTTTTTACAGGTCCCTTATAATTTAATATGTAAGCTTTAATGCAAACCTTGAAATTTTGTTGATGAGGTGTTTTCAATGATGTTATCTTTAGTTATCTGGTTACAGCTGTTCCACAGCTTTAGCAACTATAACAGATGATATTTTGTGTGCCTTGGGTAAAAATGAGATGAGTGTTTTGGTATCGATTGACTATTCTAGGGCATTTGACACGTTAAATCATCAAATTTCAACTGCAATTTTACGTTTTTGTTGGTTCGAGTCCTTCTACCTGTTCTTTTCTCAAATCACGTTTATCAAACCGAACTCAGTGTGTTAAAAAAGATAATAAAAGATCAAATAGCATAGTGGTTCCACAAGATAGTGTATTGGGACCACTTCTATAAATATTGTACACCTCCAATTTTCATAATCATCTGACATATTGAAATTACCATATGTTTGCTGATCACACGCAAATTTATTGTGCATTTAAATTGGAAAATATAAGAGAAGCTAATATAAAACTCAATCGTGATTTAGAAATCCTTCTTAATCTTTCTAAAGATCATATTTTATCTATAAATGGTAATAAATCTTCTGCTGTATTATTTGGTAACGATACTCAGAAACGTGAAGCTTGGAGTGAAATGCAGATAATCTTAGGGGCTGATATGGTGACTTTCAGTGACAGCTGCAAAAAAATGTAGGTTTACTCATAGATTATAAGTTACGTTTTAAAGCACATGTTACGGAAAAATTTCGAAAGACCTGTGAGTCGTTGAAGTTGGTATATCAGCAGAGAATGTATTTAAGTTTGGAAGTGAAGAAAATGTTGAGCGATTCTATGATATTGTCCCATTTCAATCACTGTGACATTGTGTATGGTTGATGTATAGATTGTAGTGATATACGTCGAATCCAGAAAGTCCAGAATTGTTGTTTTCGAATGATGTATCATATCAGGAGGAAAGAATTTCACATAAGCTGAAGGACGCGGGAGGGTTGAGTATGTATAACAGACGCAAATTACACACTCACTTTTTACTATAAAATACTAAAATTCAAAAATCCCCAATATTTATATAGAAAAGTTATATATAGGACAGATGTGCATAACGTCAATCTTCGGAAAAAAAATATGATCCATATTTCTGCACACAACAAATAAATTTTTAAAAGCTCATTTACCTACCAGATATCTCTTCACGGCAATCTCCTGGATGTTCCCGAGTTTTCTTCATCAATTCACACTTTCAAAAATAAATGCCAAAAAACATTTGATTGAAAAGCAATGAAACATGAAATTTTTTTAATATATCCAGTAATTATATTTGAGTTCTATTTATACCCTGGTGTGACTATAGCTAGAATGTTTATTTATTTTTGTTGTTGTTTATTAGAAAGAATTGGTTTTAAGACCTAGCATAATCAATTTATTTACCTCGCTATGTGATCTCATGTTATGGTAAACAATAAATCATTATTATTATTATGATTGATAAAAATCAAAGAAACATCTGCTATGGTAAAGAAGCTAAATATCATTTTCATCAGCGAACCATATCGATACGATCTGAGAAACATTAACATATGAAAGCAATTCAAATATGAAAAGGCAAATGTCAAAAAATTTGCTGGATTGTAATAATATTATTACAAATTTGATGGTTTTTCTCTCACGCAAAGTGGTTTGGTTGAATATCATTTCAAGATGGAAGACTCTAGCTCAACCAAGATTCGGAAATATCCAACAGATCATAATAAATCAACTTCCAAGAGACCGAGTCAGTTAAAAATGTATCACTAGGAAGCGAAATTGAAGTTTGTGCAATTTACAGTAATATAAATGGGATCAAAATAGCTCTAGTTACAGGTTACAGACCACCAACTGGCACTGCCTATGATTTTATTGACTGTTCAACACAAGTGATTATTTCACACCAACTCAACTGAGTGGAAATCCCCATGGCCCCACCAGGGTATTCACAAATAAAAATGACTATACAAAATACAACCACTATCGATTTCGTGGTTACTAGTCTTCCCCAAGCAACCTATGAATGCAAGTTGATACAGACAAATATATCAGATCATTTGTAATGTATCCTAACTATCCATTAAGATAACTTATCATGTAGGATAGAGAATAATTCTTCAATTGTAAGACGTCAACTGCATACTGAAAATGTTGACGAACTCATCATTTTATTGCTCTCGGAAGTTTAAATTCAAATTTACTATATGCCATGCAATGATGCTTTTTCAAAGTAAAAGCAGAATGAGAGAACACATACAAGAAGTTGAATTGAGAAATCACACATATTTCAGTACTAAAATAAATAATTTAGTAAATAGTAGACAAGAGAAAAATCATGAACTATTAGAAAAAAATCATTATCCAAATATATTTTTCTTACAAAAAATAATTGTCTTATATCAGACACAAACGTTATAGCAAGATTTTTTGTTGAACATTTTTTTGACAGAACTTGATCCTTCCTTGTACGCTCGCTAGAGAAATCAATATAAAATATTCATTTGAGTCACCTCCAATCAACGAATAGAAAATAACAAGAACCTTACTTGAAATGAAAACCAAGTCATCGACTGGTTTGGTTGAAATATCTATTATAACAATAAAAAATATATTTCCCATTACTATCGGACCACTAACTTTTTTATAGATCACTCTTTAGTACAAGAAACTCTTCCTGATGTCCTAAAAAGTTCTCATAATTGCTTTACACAAAAATGGGAATTTGAATGAAATTGATAATCATAAACAAATTTAACTGCTCTGCTCTTTAACCAAATTGATATAAAGTATAATAGCGAATAGAAGAATCGATCATTTGGAAAGTAACAATATATTTTTGACATCTCAGCACGGTTCATAAAGAGATTGATAATAATAACATCTATCGAAATGTGGAATTTCTTGCAAACAAAATGTAAAATTGAAAATGTATCTCATAAATTTGTTCAAATCTTACAGGACATGTAATAATGCACTATCTGACTGTCATGCTGAAAAACTGGGTGTGTCACAAGGATCTGTTATCGGGCCGTTTTTGTTATATGTTAACGACATGCCTCAATATTTAACAGCAGTTCATGACACAATGTTTGCTGATGATAATATCATTACATTATCAGGCTCAACCATAGATCAACTTGTTTCAAACATAAAAACCGTTATCGATGACTTCAGCTCCTGCTGTTAAAGAAATCAACTGATCCTCCATACTTCGAATTCTACAGAAAACGGCAACCGTAAGTCATAGTCGAAATTACTGATATTCAAACGACTACAGAAGTCAAATTCCTGGTATCACATCTTGACGCCAACCTAAATTGGAATACATAAACCCAAGTGTTTCGGAATCTAAACTGGCCTACTTTTTGTATATTACGCAATGGATTGATATTTAATCTGAACTATAAAATAGCTGCTGACTTATCGTTATAGGAAAAAAGATTGTAACCCTCACTTCCATTTATATTTTGGAATGTATTATTTTCGGTAGACATGACTTATCGATATTTGCGACAAATGGTTCTGAATACGAACATAACATAAAAATATCGATAGCAGAGAACGTTATTATATAATATGATAATATCTCACAGTACAATGTGATTAATTGTTACAAAATACCCAAACAGCTGAAACAAATAAAAATGATAATGTATTTCACAATAAAGTTGAGATGCTATTGTTGCTACAGTTACCACTAAGACTTCATTATTAGACGATTTTTTTTCGGTATGTTGATTACATACTTGAAGATCTGTATGTTTGTATTTATTTATTGATTTATTTTATGTATTTATTTAAATATATAGTTTTAATGTATTCATGACTTACCATATGTACCTAGTGTACCAATAACGGTTGATGAATTTGATTATCATTATTATTGTGCAACTCTGGAGTGTCTCATACTTTACTAAAGTGTGTTTTTCATTGTTTTGGTTCTGTTCGTTTGGGAGCTGTATGATTTGTCCATTTTTATTAAGTCTCTGGAGAATACTAAGGCCTCATGGACTTTCAGCGTTTTCTCTCACATTTTTATGACATTCATTCCAATTACTTTTTCCCTGAAATAGTTTTCACATGTTCTTTGTTAAACGTCATATTCTTCTGGACACCAGGCCTCAAACCTGGATTTGTATTGACCGAGCTGTTTTCTACTCCTATGTATATCAGGTATTTCTGCGAACTATGTTTTCTTAATAATTGTCCATCATCCACTCTTGATGGTTTGTCTGTTTATGGTAGGGATAAACTTCACATAAAGAAGGCAAAGTGTGGGACGTAAAATTGACCCTTGTGGTATTTCATATTTTACATAAATTTTTGCGGAACTTCTGACGAACAGATGCATTTCCATTGAACCCTCAATTGATACTGTGTTGACCGGTTGTAAAACTGCAGCTGAAACCTCCCTGTTAAATTGTTCTTTCACTAAATTGTTCTCTCAGTGAAATGATTTAACCACCACCGCTGTTGTCTAGAACTCCTATGGCATTGTCTGGTAAAATTCTTGGATTTTTTTATGGATTTTTACCAAAATTTAGGAGTCATGGTTATTGGACTGTTGTTGCACTAATAAATGTTCATAAATTCGGATCCACTTGTATTCCTGTATATTTTTTGTTTATTTGGGTCCTCAACTCTGAGTTCATATTGCTTTGGATACTTGACCTTGTTATTCTTCAAAATAATCATTCGTCAAATATGTTCTAATACGATGGAAAGAGCTGATCTTTCTATCTGAGTTAGGCACTCTGATTTCCCTTATGGTTGAGAACTTTCTTACTGATTTCAAAATTTGGTGGAGTATTGGTATGGAAGAAGGTAAAACACTTCTCGTATGTAAAATTGAATGTCTGAAAACGAAGTCTATATAAATATTCATTCGCTCTATCTGCTTACTATATGCGATCCACCATTTACTTGTGCAAATAGATTCGATTATTTTTTTATTTGAATTAATACTATCATTATAGTTTAATTACTATAATTTCTCGATTTCTGAGGGTTGTCGTTCGTAAGGGGGCGATAGCTAGTTAGGGGAAAAATTCAAATCAAAGTACATCAAATGAAGCATATTATTATGTGATAGAATTGGCCAATACCTGATAAAAATCTATGATATCGTATTCGAGTAAGACTTTGAGAGACTTTTATAGTTCACCAAACCACAACACGTGTTTTTCTGTGCAATAGCTATTTTGTGTAAACACAATAACTTCTTAAGGTGTGTAAGAAGATATTGTCTAGTGAAACACTTCATCATGCATTATCATTTATTATCAAGTATCGATCAACTCCATCACGTTTTTAAACGTGTTTTTCTTTACAATACACGCCTGAAAAATCGACTGTGTATGAACGCGCCTGAAGAAGCTATTGTAAAGAGAAACACGTGTTACGGTTTCGTAAACTGTTTTATAAAAATCCCACAATAAACTGTAACTTCAATACGTTAATAAACGTGAGTATGTCGAACATTTCAGCTACTACTCTTTGTCACCAAGACGAATAATTTATGTGATTAATTGTAAAAACCTGTGTTCACCAATGTTTTTTGTTATTTCCAGAATTCAAACACCGAATACTTACCAACCAAATGTCGAATCACAAAACCAGCCCCTCCAAAACCTGCCACAAACCCTCTACAATTCATAAAAGTGGCACCATGTCCTCTATTCCAAAAAGCCCAGGAACAAATAAAAAAAGTTGAAGAGATAAAAAAGGAAGAAAAAGAAATGAGGACCGAGGTTGAAGATTGGCAACAGGTGTGTATAACTATTAGTTCCTCTATTTTTAGTGAAATGAGTTTATGAATTGTTTGTGAACTCGATTCTTGTTGTGTTTTGTTCTCTGAAGTTTGACAAGCATTTTAGTGATTATTATATTCTTGTTACATTGAAATTATAATAAATAGTGAGTATCAATACATACAATAAAAGTGTAACTGATCACTGTCTGTATATCTGTACATGGAAGATATTTTAGAAAAAAATATTGTTGGAGGTCTTTATCAACGCAATAAAATCCAAATCAATGCTTTTTAGAATTTTTGTTTGTTAGTCTGTTTGTATGTGCGCGCTAATATCAAAAACGGCTCATTCGATTTGAGGTGCAATTATGTTGTGGTAAGATTCCCTTGAGATTGAGTGTTTGATTTAGGCACGTCAAAAATCTATTGATTTGGTTGTTACTATGGTTGACTAGGTATATTTGTAGTTTGTAGTATTTTCTTTTAAATCAAATGAATGAGAACTTTCTGCTGTTAGGAAACTTGAAACTATAATCCACGCAAACAAAGTCGCGGGCAACAGACAGTTTTAAAATATATTGTTTTCTTCGTGAATTTAAACATTTTCAATAGCAAATTTTTCAAACAATGTGTAACATTTTTTTGCAGAACCTCGACAATTGGAAAAGCAGTAGAAGAAAACGACAGGTGCACATAATAGAAAGAGTGGTGGAAGTCAAAAAACTCACAGAACAAGAGGAAATGGAGAAAACGAGACGGAAAAGCAAAACGTTTAGCGAAATGATGGAAGAAAGGTATTTGTTATAAGTCGAAAGTATATGATGAAAAATATTTATAGGCCATCATTACTGTGTGATGTAAATCCGAGCCATTATATAAAGATAAAAAACCTGTAAAATTTGGTGTAATTTTGAGAGGTTTTTAATCTGTCGAGTTAGGATTTAGTTTTCAGCTATCTGAATATCATTGTTATATGAATATATGTGTTATATAATTGTTCTGTCGGCATGCAATCAGTAGGAATTCGACGAGGTTATTGAATTCAGCTTACGTTTGTTTCTCACAGACAGTAAATAATATGTCCTGTAATATGATATCTAAAAAGCCCTACGCTGTTTTGAGTGTATAATTTCACAAAGAGAAGCGGTGTATTTTGATATGTAATCGAATAATATTTTCCTTCTTTCCATTGCTAAGTTCAGGCTGGTATGTTTGTAATAGTCACCGCATCAGTGTCGTCTAGTATATTATTCACAAGGTCCACGCATTCCATGGAAAAGTTGAATTTAATTGACAATGTCTGTTGGCAGTAGTTTGTTTTTTCAGTAGACAAAATACATAAGAACTTTTTAATGTATAGGAAGAGAATTGAAAAGTTTACTGTTTCTGTAGATTAGCAATAGATTTTACGAATTTGTGTAATTGAAAAGTTGCATTTGGCATTTTTTACGATAACATAGTTACGTCTTGTAGTAAGTCAAGTTGTGTTAGATGGTAGTAGTAAGTTGGTTCCAAAGTGAGTAGGTCTATTCAACTCTCGACTGCAACCCGTCGGGGTTTATTGTGGCTTACAACTATTCAAACTCTACCAAATGAATATTACTTTTCAACCAATTATTTTTATTTTGTGAGTGGTATTTTAGGTCAGATGGCTAGAGTGCAACTTTACTAAACACATTCGGTCCGCAGCTAGATAGGCACAAAGTATAGGGCCTTTGATTAGTCTATGTTATTGATGACTTCTTTATTTTGTGGATTTTGCCTAATTTCCACAAGGTTTATTTGTTGGAAGTCATGTAAATTATTAAATCAATAAAAAACCCGAAATTTAAACCCCTAAACGAGCAACTCGATTTATGTAGGTCTCCACTCTTGAATTTATAAGTTAGGCAACCTCAGTAATGTCTATAATTTCAAAGTTGGTACCCCTATTCAATCACTACCTCGCCTCCCAGTCTACCTGTAACCCCATATAACCCGGGTTCAGACTTCAAAAGTTAGTTTTTACTTGAGAATGGTAGGCAGCGGTAGGATTAAATAAACCTAGTGGAAATTAGACAAAAAAAGAGTTTTCATTCATCTCATTGAAGCCTTTTATTAGGTAAGCGCTTCCTATCATCAAATTTAAATAAAACCAAGTGTGTGTGAGATATCGATAATTTTTATTCGTTTTGAAGACCTATTCATACCATTATGTGTGGGATATAACATCGTTCGAATGTCTGCCACATCTTCTTTGTGTGGAGCGCATACGAAACGTCCAATTCCCCATGACTGGCGCATAAATCAGGTTGAATTTGACCGATGGCATGGGTTATGTCGGCTTTAAGGACAACTGTGGTTTGTAGCCTATTCGCATACACCTGCCAGTCAAAAAAACCCCACAAGAAAAAGTCCGACGGAGTCAAATCGCACGATCTCGGTGGCTAGTTCACATCACCTCCACGTGAGATGACAAATGTCGTTGGTGTTCGGATCATTTCATACCAGCCTCCATCCCTCCTCTATACTTTTAACAGAGTTACCTGATGATGACCAGCTGATAAGCGATGACCAGCTGGTCATCCGCTTATCAGCTGGTCATCCGCGTACCAGCTGGTCATCCGCGTTCCTGGGTCAGTTGAATTTTGTACGGGTGCAGGCTCAAGTCACGACGCAAAATTCGCCAATTTGTGGTTTGCGAAAGGCCTTTTTTTGGAAGCGACGCGAAATCGACTGGCGCGCTTTAGGTTGCCCGAACAGAACACCCACTTTGATAAAACAATTTTATTATTTGTGTTGTGTTGTTGAATGTTATATCCGTCCATGGTAATTTGGTATGATAGACTGAATAAATGACAACAAATTTGACAGATGTAGCTTCAACAATATGGCCGTTATCAATTGTCAAAGTTCGGAAGTTCCTGTTGGAAGACCCTACTTGTGCTCTGCCATCTTCTAAACAGAAACGGCACGGGCTGTCTTTCTACAGTCCAAGTCTATGCATATGATGATTTAGACGAAAGTGACTTGTAAGAAAGGATGTTTGTAGTCTAACAGTTGTTTGGTCCACAATTCTGGCAGATTTTGTCTGAAACTCTTCTTGCACTGTAGGTGCTCAGTTTTTTATGACAGCTTATGGTTCGGTTTAATCGCTTGGTGTGCTCTCCCTTGCAAGGGAGATCGTCGCAGCAACAGGATATTTGTAATCTTTGAATACCAGTAGAATGGAGATACACCTCTCAACAGTCACAATTGTGTCCAAATGGTTAAAAGACCGTTCGACGTTAGGTAATTAGTTGTTACAGGAAGGCCTGCTCTTTCACCGGATTTAACCTCCATCAGTGCTTGATATATACAACCGACAGAGGTTAGATTAAGATAACGAACAGGACAATGAAAAGTGTAACATTCAACTAATCACCTAAAGCTGAACTTTGTTTTGAGCATTTGTCTACTGTTGTGAGATGTAGCTCCGTTGGGTTGGTACTCAACGATTCCATATATTGAAAGGATGACTTGGCACTACAGGATAAACCTAAGAGCGGTGCCTGAAAATTATCCCACGCGCACCCCAAAAAAAAGATGTCATGACCTTGCTTGCAGGTGAAACGGTCTTCGCCTTCTTTGGAACCGGTTCTTCCTTTCGCGTCTACTATTTTGATTGTTCTTTTGTATCGGGTGTAAAGTGGTGGATCCATGTTTCATTCATGGTTATGAAACGGCGCAAGAATTTTGCTTTGTTGCTGTGAAACTTCGCTAAAAACTCAATTGAAACACCTTCACGCAACACCCATCTTACACACAGCTTTCTCATGTCAAAATTTTGAAATACCTACTAAGTCTGCTAGCTCATGCACTTTCACTCGGCGATCATTCAGTACCGCTTTGTGGATTTTCTTCACCCTTTCTGGAGTCGTCACCTCATTTGGTCGACCACTGCGTGCTCGTCTTGGCATCTCGTACAGCATCGTTTAAAATCTGCTACCGAATATTTTACTGTTGTAAACGAAGAAGTAGACTCTCACCCAGAGTAGAATCCAGTTCAGCTTTTATATTAGTTGGGCTGAGGCCTTTCAAATAAATATATTGTACCACATAATGATGACTGATATTCTCCATTTTTACAAATTCACCAAAAGAGTGGATTTGCGGTGTGATCTTAACAATGGTTTCACGTAGTTTTGAAATGATTTATGTCAAAAATGAGTCGAATGTTCATAAAAAAGTTATGAGGAAATTAAATTTGAAAAATATGTCATTCAGCTATCCCACCAATTCAATTTTGGAATTCTTATCAAAAATTTGCCTATCCCACTGTGCATTAAACGGATGTTATTTATTCAGAATTTCACCAAAATATATTCGTCATTTGAAAAGTTATAAGTAAAGACATGTTAAACGATATACTTTTCAAACTTCCTTTAGTTATATATTTTTATTTAATGACAGCTTTTTGATAAAATTCTGAACAGAATGCTGCTAAATTCAGTCGTCGCCCTGTCGTTATTTCTTTTGTAAATTGTTTCGATTTCTTCAAAATACAATTCAGACAACCCAATAAATTCGACAGGTAAGGACCCTAACACAATGAAAATTCGTACTTTTTCGTTTTGGAAAGTTTTGTATTGCCGTAATCCTTCTTTCAAGGCTTATTTCTCCCTAATCAATTATAATTTGTAATAATTTTATAATTCTCAATCCTGTAAGTAACGAAAATATCAGTTTTTGGTCAAAATTCAATTGTCTATAATTTGGTATGTTCAAATAGCATTTCGATTAATTTGCTAACTTAAACACGTAGGCGTTGCTTGGTTTCTATGGCAGGAAAAATGAATGCGTTGTTGTTATTTGTTGAGAGCTGTCAGACGTTTATGAATATATCAAATATGTATTCAAATGATGAAGGAACTGATTTGCTATTTAGTTATGCAAAATCAAATAGAAATCCACTCTTGGCAAGACATATGAACGTTGAGCTACACCCGAATCGTCGTATTCCGAACATTCAAATGTTTAGACGATCAGAAATAATTTTGATAGAAATAAAACAAGAAAATGTGTGGTTACTGGAAGTGTGAGGAATCAAATAAATGTTATAGGTGAGCAAATATTACCACATAAAAATTTGCTCAGTGAAAACATCTCCGTTTTAAATTTAGCATTAGCCAGTTACAAAAATTATGCTAATTAAGATTATTCTTTACGAGAAATTGACCACGAACTATTTTGAAAAAGAACTTATAATTTACGAGAAATCGACCACGAACTATTTCGAAAAAGAACATACTATAAATGCTACAGGATACGCAGAGTTCATCACCTCAATAAAAGGGATTACGGAAAGAGAGTACGATTTGCGAAGTGGTTAAGAAGTAGAAATAGGGAAGTTGGAAATATTTGTAAAAAAATAATATGGACGGACGAATCAAAACTTACCAACAATGGCTAGTTCAACAGAAATATCCATTATAGGTGGGATAATACAAATGAAAATTTACATAGGGAAACTAATTTACAAGAAAGGTTCGGAATAAATTATTGGTTTGGAATTGTGGGAACAAACATCCTTGACCCTTTCTTTTACAATGATCATTTGAATAGTGAAATGTTTCTTCATTTTCTGTTCAATAAATTCAATGGCCACTTAGATCTGTTGCCACTGAATATCCGCCATAAAATACAATATTTTCAATAGGACGGTGCTTTCCCCATAATGCAGCAATAGTAAGGGAATATTCAGATGCATTATTCCCAAGAAAATGGATTTGAAACAATGGACCAATTAACTGGCCAGCTAGATCCCCAGATCTCACTCCTTTAGATTTTTTGTCTGGGGATACATGAAGGATACAGTTTTTTCAACACCAAGTACAGATATCGACCATCTCAACATTCAACAAAGAGGTCGTCAATTCGAACATTTAATATAGATTGCTATGTAGCTTTGATTTTCCGTATTGGTTTCATTTTTCCCAAAAGTTCATGATAAAATTTATTGTTTTTCTCTTCGAATATTGTCACTGATGATGATGGTTATTTCCAATGAAACGCTATTAAATAATCAAATGTGATATACCCTTGTATTGTGAATTTATAGCTTTATCAATATCTGTAATAAAAAAGACAGGTCCGTATTTAAAAAAAGTTGATGGTGGCCATGTTGACAAGAAACGTTTTATCAGATATTTATTATTGCACGGTCATAGTTCACTTCGAATACAATAAAATTTTTCTTTTCCATCTTTTGATATTCTCCGAAATAACAATTTCATTCGAAAAAAGGAAAAACAGCATTTTTAGTTTTCCCCGTATAACTCGAGAAGGTCGAGAGTTTCCGTAAATTTTCTTCGACTATTGTATTGTTCCCGATGACAGTTACCTTTTTCCCATTTAATCGTTTTCGTATTTGTCACGGTTTTGAATATAGCAATGTTGCCACATGATAAAAGGCACGGCCTGTATTTTTTTACATTTTCTTCGCCCACTTTTCTAAAGAAAATGTCTCGTTGATGAGATAGTGTACGCCGAATTAAAATGACAAATTGATCAATATCTTCTTCTATTATAACTGCAATTTTTTCAGGTTTTCATTTTTCGATTGCCGTTTCAATATTCAATTCATTGATAACTAACAAACTTTATATAGCGGGACTATCGGTTGACCATAGATGATGCTCTAACTGCGCGCTCTCCGGATTTTATCTCGAGAACGAATCAACGTATAAACAAATTCTTACAAATAGCGGAAAACCCATAGCAAACAAGAAATTTGCAAAAAATTTGCAAAATATGGATTTTTGGTGACCTTGACCTCAGATTTTAATAGTCGCGTACACCCTACCATATTTAGGTTTTGAGACAACTTTAAGGATATCAAAGTACAAGTTTATAAGAGTTTATAGCTGGGTATCTGAAATTCCGCGATACTTACTCAATTTTCATCATAATGACTTGCCATATGGACTTTCAACTGGCTGGCTTTTGCGTTTAACCTTGCTATCATGCGAAAACAATCCCCAATATAAATAATGAGAAAACGGTAAAAGTAATGAATACGGTAACCTCACGGATTTTTATGAAACTTGCATAGAAAAACACTATAACAAGCGAAATTTTCGTGCGGAAAAAATAACTTTGAGAGATGATCTTTTTTAGTTAATAAAAAGGGTTTTTTAAGAAATGTCACTCTAGCAATCTGTACAGCACTATAAACTGTCTTTTTTGTAGCCAACACACCAACTGCACCTTTTTTCACCTATTTACTGCTGTTTTTTACAAAAAATACTAAATAATTTGTAAAAAACATAGGTATTTTTAATATACACCCAATCGTACATTAACAAATGACAAAGTTGTCAAACTTTACCACTCGCGCAGTGTTTCCAAGTGATTATGTAAATTTATCAGATGATTTTAGATGAATTTCCTCTTTTTTTTAAGCATTTATTCACCAATTTATCGCTATTTTTACCATATTGGGACGTCAGTTTCGATATAACGTTGTTCTGCATATATTTCATCACTTTTTCAAATATTTCTATCTCTAACGTATTTCTCGAAGTTGAATATTCGATAATACGTTCGTTTTAGAATTTGGAGATCAGGTTAGATGTTGAGGATAGATAGTTTCTTAAAAATTAAATATTTGGAAATACGTTTCTTTAAGAATTCGGATGTCAGGTTAGATGTTGAGGTAAAATAGTTTTTACAAAATAAATATTCGAAAATACCTTTCTTTTAGAATTCGAAGGTCCGGTTAGATGTTGAGGAGAGATAGTTTTTTGAAAATTCTATATTTAATTTTCTAAAATACATGAGGTATTCAATTCAGTAGATCAGGTTAGATGTTGAGGATAAATATTTTTTTCCAAAAGAAATATTCGACAATAGGTTCGTTTTAGAATTCGGAGGTCCGGTTAGATGATGAGGATACATAGTTTTTTAAAAATTAAATCTTCGGGAATACGTTCGTTTCAGAATTCGGAGGTCAGGGTAGATGTTGAGGATAGATACTTTTTTAAAAATTGAATATTTGGAAATACGTTCCTTTAAGAATTTGGAGGTCAGGTTGGAAAATTCTATACTAAATTTTCTAAAATACATGAGGTATTCAATTCAGTAGGTCAGGTTCGTTTTAGAATTCGGAGGTCAGGTTGGTTAGATGTTGAGGAAAGATAGTTTTTTTAAAAGTTAAATATTTGGAAATACGTTCCTTTTAGAATTTAGAGGTCAGGTTAGAAAATTCTATATTTAATTTTCTAAAATACATGAGGTATTCAATTCAGTAGATCATGTTAGATGTTGAGGATAAATAGTATTTTCCAAAAGAAATATTCGACAATAGGTTCGTTTTAGGATTCGGAGGTCGGGTTAGATGATGAGTACAGATAGTTTTTCAAAAATTAAATATTTGAAAATAAGTTCGTTTTAGAATTCGGAGGTTAGGTTAGATGTTGAGGATAGATAGTTTTTCAAAAAATTAATATTTGGGAATATGTTCGTTTCAGAATTCTATACTGAACTTTCTAAAATACATGAGGTATTCAATTCAGTAGGTCAGGTTAGATGTTAAGGATAAATAGTTTTTCTAGAAGAAATATTCGACAATACGTTCGTTTTAGAATGCGAAGGTCAGGTTACATGTTGAGGATAGATCGTTTTTTGAAAATTAAATAGTATCAATTCTAGGAGCGCAAATATTTCTTGGAAATATTTCGCAAAAAGTATTTCATA
>WOGR01004221.1:0-14962 GCA_015342045.1 Leptinotarsa lineolata | reverse complement strand
TAGAAATATTGAATTTATCTATTTTATTATGAGAATAAAACAGTTGTACAAAAAAATTTGTATGATATTTGTGTTGAAAGTAATTTTTATTTTGTTCGCCTTACTTCCAATACTCATATCATCAATATCTATTGTCTCTAAACATTTATAATGGGTTGAAAACAAATATCGAACACATCGGGAGCACAAGACAAAAAAATATAGGGTTTTCCAACAGGGGCTTCCGAACTTTGACAACTGATAATGGTCATCTTGTTGATGCTACATCTGTCAAATTCGTTTTCATTCATTCAATATTTCCTGCCAAATCACCATGGACAGATATGATATTCAACAAATCGTCCAAATAATGAAATTGTTTTATTAAAATGAGTGTTCTGTCCGGACAACGTACCGCGCGCTTCGCCTATTTTACGGTCGCCATAATCGTCCTACCGAGAGGAATATTCGCAATGTGGTGGACAAATTTGAGTTCACTGAGAGTGTTCAGAAGAATCCAAGGCAGTCGATTTCGTATAGTTAGCAAGAACTCGGCCTTTCGCAGACCACAACTTAGCGAATTTTGCGTCGTCACTTGGACCTGCACCCATACAAAATTCAACTGAGCCAGGAACTGAAGGTGAACAACTTTAGAAACCGAGATATGTTCGCTGAATGGGCTCTGGATCAATTGGCAACTGACCCTAATTTCATCAAAAAATCATCTTTACCGATCTGTTTGAATTCTGTTCTGTTTTTTCGTTAACCAGCTGTCGCACTCCTACGAACGACAACCCTCAAAAGTCGAAACTTGTGCAAGCTAAGGACCAACGAGGTCTTACCTATTAACCTGTGATTTCTAATCTTCAGCGATGAGGCCCTTTTCTGGATGAATGGGTACGTGAACAAACAGAATTGGGACGATACAAATCCACATGAGATCCACATGAGATCTGTTGAAAAAATCCATGTTGAGCAAAATAATAAAACAATAACCAAATGTATATGGTATATAATAACGTAAATGTTTGATTTTAACAAATGATGTATAAAATCACCAAAACAGATGGTGTACCTGGTCTGGTCACTGACGTAGGTTCTACGAACTGGTCAAGTGCTGAGGTAATGGTGGGTTCTGCTATTCACCCCTGATGTGGTGGCTTCTATGGGGCTCCTATATTCACCCCTTGGAAGACAGGTGGGCTTAGTGGCGGGCTTCTATATTCACCCCTTGACGGTCACCTATCATTGATGTTGACTGGTGGGCTTGAATATTTACCCCTTGTCAATATTGCGGGAGTCGTTTCATGAAAACGAGATGCACACAATTAGAATCTGACCAGAGAAATTTACACTGCACTTGAACCTTGGATGTCTGATAACCAGATAACTCTTTCAGCGTATGTACACAAATGAAAGTCACGAACAATAGTTCTACGATGACAATTCAACAAGTTTCGCTATTTACATAGGTGTCTAAACCATGAAAAAGTCATACTACAAAGATATGAATCAAAACATCTGATAGTGACTAAAAGAGTTCCGAAAATAAAGATAATCAATTATTTCTTCATGAAATTTTAGGAAATCCAAGTTTCAAGTGGATTGACTCAAAATGGATATTTTCAATCTAAGGCAATAATGCAAGGCGGCATTCGATAAAAATAAAGGTAATAGAAGAGATATAATATTCCATTTTTAAGAATTATCCCCTCTGGACCTGGCGGCTCAGATGAAAATGACTCTAGGTGAGATATAACACACATTTACAGATTTTCAAAATAATAAAATGTGTTCATCAATACTCACCCAGAATCATCTCTAGCTTTGATTCACAGGATACCATGTGGGGTACTGTGCTTCTACCCTCAACTTTCCAACCAGGAACAACTTTCAGCCTCTATCAGGAACAAATTGATTGAAGCCTTTTGGAATTTTATTTCTCGTAGAACCAAATGCTGTGAAAATAAAAACGTAGTCAAATTCTTAAAAGTGAGAAATTTTCGTTTCACGAAGTCGTGAAAATTAAATTAATACACCCCTGGCGATAATAACCTGAAAATATCTAGGAAACGAAACGATAATCACTTTAATCTTGAACGCTTATCAAGATTAACTAAGATGTGGATTATATGAAGCCATGCACTTTTGCATTCTTCTGATAGCAAAAAAATAAGGTTATAAATACTTAGGAACTCTACTTTCACGCACTTGATGTTCTGTTAAGAATATGAAACACTTTTTAAAATCTCTATCTGAGAAAAAGAAGATATGTTTAGATATTTTTAAACGATATGTTACAAATCAGCGATCAAGAAATAAAAATAATCCTGATACCTTGATCGATCGACAAGAAGATAGAGCCATGACCTTTCGATTCCAGTAAAGATCGAATTCGGTCATGCGTGTTTCATTTATGTCAAATGGCCCAAAGTTAAGATTGCGTTCTATAAAATTCTATGAATATGATAGTTCGGCTATTCTCCGCAAGATGCTCTCGTATGTATGAATTAATTGTTATTGATTCATAGAACAAATAGATAGTGAGATCATATGAATAATAGATTTAATTATAAGTGATGTAACATTAAATCGTTACCGATTTGAGGGCATGCTCATCTCACGTGATGGTGATGTGAACTAGCCACCGAGATCATCCGATTTGACCCCGTCAGACTTTCTCTTGCGTTGTTTTCTTGAGTCGCAGGTTCATACGAATGAGCCACAAACAACAGCGATCTTTAAAGCCAACATAACCCATGTCATCGATAAAATTCAGTCTGATCCATGAAAAATTGGACGCTTCGGATGCACTTCACCCAGAGAAGCCCAGAGAACCCGTGGCGGACATTTGAACGATGTTATATTTAGCGTGTAATGGTATCAATAGGTCTTCAAACGAATAAAATTTTCAATTATATCTCACACACACTTTGATTTATTCAAATTTGAAGATAGGAGGTGCCTAATGAAAGTCATGGGTTTTTCACTAGGCGCCTTCGAAGTACACCCTCCAAGTGTACTTCGAAGTTTCTGGGGGAAAAAGCAGTATTTAACTCTTCATCAGCGCTTTTTTGAATAATTTTAAAAACAATTCACTCAATAGTTTTGAAAAACATTCAACTTTATGTTACTAAAAGAGTTTCATTTGCTCATTAACAATGACAGTTTGTAAAACAGGCTCAGCTATTCCTTTTTTTGGCAAATACCAAACCGTAATTCAAAATAAAGTGGACTGTTCCAAAGAAAAGTGTTGTTGAAGTTTTTCGGCAACACAGTTCCACATTCTATAGGTTTATTTCAATGTTAAATGTGTGCAGTTCGTCATCTGTTTGAAGAAGGATTGTCCGCTTTTCATCACAGCAGAAATATAAACTGAATCCTTCACTGTCACTGAGATTTTTTTCTTTATTGAACGAATGAATACAGTTTAACAGTTCTCGGAAATAATGAAACTTAATATTGATTACGATTCGAATAGAAGTCGCTATTATTAAAGAAGGCCTGGATAATAGACTTTGTAATTATTCGTCATTAACGAAATTAATTGAATCTTATATTCCTGATAATTAGACAAAGAATAAAATAACTGCTTACATTAACTTGAATATAATCTCGCTTCGAATCGGACTAACTTCCATCACGAAATGACATTTTAATGTGTTTGTGTTCATTATGTGCCGAATCCTTACTTTTATAGGTTAATTTGTAATTAATGGATAACAGCGGCGGGTTATAATACGAAATTTTTCAAATGTGTGGATTAGGAACAAAAAACAATAGCTGCTTTTATTTTCATGGTTGTGGTTGTCAAAAATATGTCTTTTGAAAGTTTATAAGTTTTCGTTTCTCAACTTTAATAAATATTCACTTGACGTCAATATAAAATATATCTCAAGTATTTCAACAAGTAGATCTTCATAAATAGAAATACACTGTGGAACATTATGAAGTTTTTTTTCTTTCAGAATCAAATGCATTCAATAAATGGTAGTATAATTTTTTCATATACCTTTTTTTCACCTCCCACAATCTGAAATATATGAAGATTATAATGGAGAACTTTCTACAGGTGTAGAAAGGACAAACTTTTTAGTTTACCCTGATAAATTACTTCGTAAAATCGAAGTATTTTTCACAGAGCAAAATGTTCTATATGTTTTCAGAAACTTGTCGTATTCGATAATTTTGTCTATCAAAAAATAGCTAAGAAATAATATTATACTTATCTCAACGTTTCGGAGGCCAAAATCTGCCCCTATCTTTAGAAATGAACAAAATTCAAATATATATGCAGTTATTCCTTTGCTGATTATTTTGTTTTGAATTGTAAATTATGTCAATGTTGTTGATTGACTCCTGAAACATTCGATTTAGTACAAGGTGTTCTTTGATATCAGCCTTTTGCTATTTCGCAATCATTCCCTTCTATTCAACTCGATGTTCACCGTCTGAGTTCAAAATGTGTTCTGACAATTTAGAGCCTGTTAATTGTCTATTTTTTATGTCTATGTTAATGTTAATTGTCTATGTTTTTATGTTTTTTCTTCTGTTTTGTTGGTTTTGTGTATGTGAATATAGATCTCAGTGTATTTTTCGTTCTGTAAGAGGTTTTAACGTCATATCTATTTCCAATTCGTCTTTTTTAGATAGTCCTGGAATGTAAGGGATAACGTTAGTTGTGAAAGATGTCGGTGGATGTTGATTCTGTAATTGTTAAGTTGGATGTTGTTGAATTTGTGATGCTGTTTGTATGGTTATTTGGTTCCTAATAAACTATTTATTTTCCATTGCATTCATCGTTTAATTCATTAACGAATCTGAATAGGCGACATCTACACCTGTATAAAGTTCTCCATTATAATTTTGATATTTTTCAGATTGTGGAAGGCGAAAATACCCAAAAATGGTCAATAAAAAACTGATTTTTCTTCACAAAAAATCACTTCCGTTCGATATTATAACGTTTGAGTATTTCCATTGAAAATATAGATCTTATTTTTGAGTAGCCTGTGTTTGCAGTTGCCATAAAACTATAAAAAATCACTGAGAGTTGATCATTTTCAAACGAGGAGTAGAAGATAAATAAATAATAATGGTTGTCATATAAAGCATACTGAAAATTATTTAAAATCTTGTAAACGTCATTTTTGAAAAACATAAAAATATCAAAAACGTTCAAACTCAGGTATAGGTGATTTGCCTGAAATATTGTGTAGAATTCAAAAAAGGATGTGGATTGGACCATTTCCGTACTCCGTCGAAATTTCATAATTATCCTATGTATCCATAGTTTTCCATATGAACATCGATGCGTTCATCGAAAGAACATACTGTATATGAAACATTGACATGATACAACTTGATTCAGAGCAAACTCATACATGAAATTATTAAAACCAGTACTTGGTATTTTTATGTCACGCTTTTATCATTACAATAAGTTGAAGAGTATTTTTTAAAATACTTCCAAGAATTCATTATTTCGAAATGAAGGCATAGTAGAGATTTCGCCGGGATTGATTTTTGTTGTCATTGTCTATGACACGGAATCAAAATTCACCGACATCTCTAATTATATAGTGAAACTTCTACCGGAACTTATACGAGGTCTGTTCCAAAAACAAAGTGAATTTTCAGCTTTCCCAAAATATATTCATCAATTTCTATTTTGTCCCTTTCATAGTAGTCCCCCTCAGACTTGGGTCAGTGTTTTTTCCAATCCTCGAAGCAATTCTGATATGCATTTTTTTGTATGTCCTTAAGCTCCCACAGCGATTCGATTTTTATCTCCTCAATCGTCACAAAATACCATTATTCCATGGGTGTCTTCAATCTTGGGAACAGAAAAATATCACAGGGGGCCAAATCTGGTGAATTCGTTGGCCAAGGAATGACTACAGTGTCGTTTTTCGCCAAAAAATCAGGAATAAACAAAGACGAGTGAGCAGGTGAATTATCGTGATGCAAAAGCCATCAATTGTTTTTCCACAGCACCATATGTTTTCTTCATATTGATTTTCGCAAGCGGGCATAACTTTAATATTATACTCCGTATTGTCTGAAAAACCATGTGGCAAGAACTCCTGATGCACTACGACACGGTAATCAAAAAAAACAGTGAGCAAACTTGACGTGTTTATTTGATCTTGACTCTCCTAGGCTCTTCCATTGGGACGACGGTTTGGGACCCATGATTTGTCTATAGTTATGTTTTTTTTCAAGCAAATCTGGATCACTGATGACGTCATTTAACAATTACTGAGCGATGCCCATGCGATGGTTTTTTTAATCAAAATTTAGAAATTTTGGAACGAAATTTTAGAACAAAAATTGCATGACATGAGCCAATCGATATGCCGAAATCTTCAGCAACTTCTTTGATAGTGATACTACGATTCCCGATAACAATTTTCTTAATTTTCTAAACATTTTTAACAGTTTTTGATGTGCTGGAGCATCCAGGCCGAGCGCCACCATTCACATCTACTCGACCATCTGTGAAGAGCTTGTTTCACTTGTGAACATTTTTTTCTGACTGAAGAGTACAATTACCGTATGCCACTGTCAACATTTCAAGTTTTTTTGAACATATATCCGTAGTTGAAATTGGCTACAGATATTTTTCAAAGTTATAACTCGCTTATTTATCTTGAAATAGATTGAAATTATTAGGTCCAGTGGCGTCTCAGTGGGCACCACAGCCAACAATATAGAGAAATTAAAGAATGCCACTGCAAAAATAGTTTTTAATTTTCTTACATTAAACAACTAAACATATAACTTTTTCGTCGCTTGTGTTCTCTTCATATGAAGCTTCATTTTTATAAAATATTTTAAATTTACCTTCACTGTTTTCGTTGAAGTTGTCTACAGTTATTTGAAGTGATTAGACGCTTATTTAGCCTGAACTGGATTGGAATTATCAGTTCCAGTATTGTCTCAGTGAGCACCACAGGCAACAATATTAAAAAAAAGAACGCCACTCTGACTTTTTTGTAGTTTTTAATTTTTTAAAACAAGCAACTGAAAATACCAACTTTTTTGTCACTTGTGTTTTCTCCATATCAAGTTTCGTTTTCGAGAAAAAAATCACTTTCAAAAACTAACCATGGACATCATGATATAAAAACCAAAAGTAAATAATAAACAATTTCGTAGTAAATAAGCAAAATGTTCACCTCCTGATAAAATACACGACTTCAATCGATTTGTCATCGATTGCTTGACACGTTCAAAAATACCTGGAGTATTCCTTATAGAATTGCAATTGTCAATTATTCGATTCCTCAAGTCATTCATATCTAGTACAGGAGTTTTATAAATAAGAGCCTTCAGACCTCATGATTATAAATCAAGAGGATTCATATCAAGACTGCAAGCTGGCAAATTTTGAGGTCCTGCATGCCTAATCTAGCGATTAGGGTAGGTGATGTCGAGATGCTGACGAGAGGGACACTAAACTGAGCTAGAGCCCCATCATACACAAACCCCATGTTGCCCTTCACAAGTACCGGCACTTTTAACGAAATGAGTAAACGATCTTCCAAAAAGTAGTCACCAATCATTCCTACCCAAACGTTCAGCGAAACTTGTTGCTGATAATGACTTTGTCTTATAACTTGTGAAAGTTCATAATAGCATTTCGTGAAAAATTTGCTTCTTCCGTAAATGAAATATTTGGTAAAAATTTATTGGTGGGTGCCATCGTATGAATCAACCACCTGCAAAACATTAATCTTGGGTGAAAATCCCGAAGCAGTAGAGCTTGGACCCGCTGTATGTGATATGGGTTTCTTTTTAGACTTGTCCATACGGTTTTTGGGCTGACTTCCAGATGCAGTGCAATCTTCCTGATACTATTTGAAGGATTTTCTTCAATCGCATCAAGTATAGCAGCTTTTATTTCAGGCGTTGTTACAGTTTCTGGTCTTCCACCACCTCAAAACCCCTAGTTTCACATAATCTTGCATGTTTTATTACATGGAATTACTCTGTTAAAATATCTGTCCTGGTAAAATATCCGTGTTTCTTCCGCATTTCCATTTGCTAATCTATAAATAAAGTGCATGTCAGCCATTTCAACGTAAGTAAAATCATTCATGATGGAATCACTGCTAATTGACAGCTTTGACTCTCATTGATATGACAACATCATCACTGAGCTGGTCTCCCAAGCAGGTGTACATGACATGCAAAGTGACTTCAATTTTTTTTTTCGAAAACAAAGCTAGATATAAAGAAAACACAAGCAACAAAAAGTTGTATTTTTTGTTGATTAACCTAAAAAATTAAAAAACTGCAACAAGTCAGTGGCGTACTTTTTTTCCCACTGAGACTCCACTGGACCTAATTCAATCTAGTTAGGGTTAAATAAGCGATTTTTTAATTCAAATAATTTTAAGAAATTTCAACCAAATCGGTGAAGGGATATTTATGATATTTTATAAATACTCTTTTCTCTAACTTCAACGCCCTGTATCTCAGAAACGAAGCAACTCCGGACATATATTCATGAAAATTTTTTCTTGAAACAACCTAACAAATCACCCTCTTAAGTTTCGTACCCTAGTTAGAAAACACCCTGCATATATCGTGTGTTCCAGTAGTGTTAAAGCTTACAAAATAATAATAGTAAACTCCCACTCGCACAGGCTTTGTACACACGCAAATTAAATAGTTTTAGAGAAAGATTATCACTATATTTATCACAGAAACTATTATAGATGAATAAAAGGTTTCAAAAACTCTATTTACAAATATTCAGATTTAAGTTCCGATTCAATTTATTATCACCTGTAAATGAATCTTTAAAAAATCACCCTGTAGTAATGTACACATCTGAAAGTACTTTCAGTAGGTCACATTGTAATCGCAGAATGAGAATTGTGGATTGTAACTGTGAAAGGGTTGGATAGGAGCGGGGGAGGAGGGTCGCAGGGATGAAAATTAATGTTATGCAATTCTAGGAAGGTGGGAGACTAAATGTAATTAATTATCTGTGCTCGTAATGACTCTGACTGATGAGGTGTTCAGGGCCAGAGAACGGGGTGAAGGGGGCGAAGAAACGATAATCGACCGAATGCTTCGGGCCGCACAACCCGAATTTGCTGACGGATTTATTCGAATGATATTTTGGAATGAATGACTGAACTCGAAACGGGGTGACTCGAAATAAGGTAGGGCGAACGGTGCAATTATTGGCATTCGAAATAGGGAAATAGGGTTAAAAATTCATAAGTGGCGAACTCGAGTAATGTTATTATGACTATAATAAGGATGAAGAAAATTCCAGTTGATGTGCACTTTATAAGGAAAGGATGACGTGTAATGTGAAGGTGTGCAAGGGGAAACTTAATACAGGGCGTTCCAACGAAAACTTGACCCCCCTGTAAGTCAGAAACGGACGTGTAATAGAAAATTTCAAAGAACACGTAAATTTTTATTCTTAAGGGGACTAATTCTGATATGGGAATCATACCCGAAACTTCACCCTCCTGCGGTCAGCAACTACCCCTCCTATTTTTTTTGATTGCATGGGGGGTCGAGTAATACATCGTTTGAAAGGTATTTTGTCCCTCTATCACTTATGAATTTTTTTTGGAAATTGTTTCATTTGTTATTGAGAATTTGAATGGTGAACGTTTTATTTACGAAAAAACCAAAAATTCGGTGTCGCTCATTTTGTTGAAGAAATCAACAAAATATAATGTTTATGGCAACACAATCAACAGGTAAATGTTCAAAATCACCTCCATCTAGTTTCATACAATAATACAGTCTACTTTCGAAAACGTCCCTTATATTTTTGAAGATGTCTGGAGTCAGAAATCGGCTTTCCCGAACAATTCTCTGTCGCAGGTCTTCTAGATTTGTAGAATTTATTTAATCAGTAGCAAAAGTTTTGAAATAACCAACACTGTTAGTTTCTTCTGCATTGGTAGTTTTTGTTGAATCGAGATAGTTGGCCACTGTCACTTCTTCATGAATTATTATTCAGTCATCCTTGTTCACAATGTTTCAACATGATTTATTCTACTGAAGAAAGAATAGAAATTGTTGCAACCTATTATCGAAATAATGATTGTGCTGAAGCTGCTGCAAAAATTCATAATACGAATTATCCGGACCACAACGTGAGCCATCAATACGTTAAACAGGTAGTGGAAAAGTTTCAAACTGTTCTGTTCACAACATAAAACATGAAGTATCTTGTCCTGTCAGAAATGACAGTTGAAGTTGCAGTTTTAGGACATGTACAAATGGATAATCGACAATCTATCGTACAAGTAGCTAGAACGTCTGGTGTATCAGCTACTAGTGTTTTTCGGATTTTGAAAGCCTACAAATTTCATCCTTTCGAAATAAGGCTAGTTCAGGAATTAAACGAAGATGATTCTGATCGTCGACTTTAGTTTTGTGAAGTGTTCAGCGAGAAATTGACGAATAATCCAAATCTATTGTACGATACATGTTTTTCAGACGGAAGTTCTTTCATGTTGAATGGTGGAGTGAATAGACATAATTGTCGTTACTGGAGCGATGTGAATCCTCATTTGGTGATGGAAACACGTTCACAAACTTCACAAAAATTGAATGTCTGGGCCGGCATTCTTGGTAATCATACTGTTGGACCATTCTTCATTGAAGGTGATCTCAATGGAGACACATACTTGAATCTATTACGAGACTGTGTAGATCCTATGATTACACAAATTTTAGAAAATGATGACATAACATTTCGGTAGGATGGAGCACCCCCACATTTCGATTTTCGGGTGAGACAGTTTTTGGACGAACATTTTCCAACGCGTTGGAACGGCAGAAGAGGTCCAGTGTAGTGGCCAGCTTGATCACCTGATCTCACACGAATGGACTTTTTTCTGTGGGGACACCTGAATTGGAAAGTGTACTCTACTAAGCCTACAACTCAACTCTAGAATACCTGTGACAGAGAATTGTTCGGGAAAGCCGATTGCTGACTCCGGACATCTTGAATAAAGTACGGAACGCTTTCGAGAGTGGACTGTGTTATTGTATGGAACTAGGTGGAGGTCATTTTGGACAATTTATCCGTTGATTTTGTTTCCACTGATATTATTTGTTGTTGATTTCTTTATCAGAATGAACGACAGCGAATTTTCTGTTTTTTCTCAAATAAAACGTTCAACATTTAATTTCTCAATAACAAATGAACCAATTTTGGAGAAAATTACAGAGGTAATAGAGGGTTAGTAGACCTTTCAAATAATGTATAACTCAACTCCCCATACCATCGAAAATAATAGGGGGGATGGTTGCTGATTGCAGAGGGGTGAAGTTTTGGGTATGATTTCCATATCAGAATCAGTCCCCCTAGAAATAAAAATTGAAGTGTTCTCTAAAATTCTCGATTGCATGTCCGTTTCTGACTTACAGGGGAGGTTGAGTTTTCGTTGGAACGTCCTATATAAATTCATTCATTGATATGGACACTAGTTTTACAACGCATGAAAATTCTCTGAGCAATTTGAGATCTGGTAAAAATTAGATACATCGAGGGGACTAAGGTAAAATAAAAAAATTGTTCATGGAGAAATACTAACTAACAATGTGGCATACTTCTGGCTGTGCTACCCAAAAATTCCACTCAAAATGGAACGGGGAATTCAAGGAACAATCCTCTTATTGAATTTAATAGTGAACATAGAGTGTACAGGTAATCAACACATATAGACAGACATCCAAAAAAACTACAGCTCCGTAAGAAAAAGAGGTAATTTAAACGTTAGTTGGAAGCGCCCGACGCATTTGTCAACCTAAGAGTCTATTCAATGAACTCAAATTGATGATTGAGTTCCTCAGATAGACACTTCCTTGAGGTATAGCGGAGACAAAATCAATAGGGCACTTCGGCTACAAAAATTAAAGCCAACGTCATTACATAAAGGTCCGTCAATGAAAAGGTATACCGCCCTGTGTCAGTTACGGACCGGACGCATTCTGGTGAAATACATAGTGAAATCGATTCTCAGCCTATGAAAACCATCAGAGAGAGCAAGGTCAGCTGAGAACCCCAGAGGGCATTTGGTTATACCGGGGATATATACCAGATTCCTTGTAACTTTGGCTCGTTCTAATTTGAAACCAAAGGAATACCCGTCTCTCTTAATACAAGTGAAATTGCCGCTTGAAAAATATCGACAGATGAGCAGTAGCCAAACATGAGCTTGGAGAATATACGCACGTTATCGCGTTCGGAAGGTCGAAGAGCTTAGAGTGCAACCGAAACGAAAAGAAAATTTTCCCAAATAAAGTCCAGCTGATTGCATTGAACTGTACACGAATCGGGCCATTTGATTCAACCAACAGCAACAAAGCCATGTCCATCACCGATGGAATAAAACCAAAGTCCTGAATGATATGGTATTGTTGTGAAATTTCCCCTGAAAAAAAAATAACGCCGGCCGCTGTTGGTCGTCGTAAATCAATTGTGACTTGATCAAGATCGTGCTCAACTCGACTTGCGATTCGCTATTGTTTTAGATGCCGCATCGCTTCGATAGACTTCTAGCGACTCCTCTATTGGCTTCGAGAGACTTACACCATATATAAACACTACCAACACGCATATTGGGGAAGTCTAGTTGACAGTGCGGTACGAACTGATCTAATAAGGTGATAGACATTTGAATATAGTTGGAAGTTTCGGTTAAAGTGTTTGGTTGTATTGTCAGTGTACCAGTGAAATAAAGTTAAGCTTGATTATATAGCGTAGTCATTTTTCGGCAAACATACAAAGAAAACGTAACAGTATTTCTTGTGAGGCCAACTGGAGCACTGCCTCTGTTATCTTATCGTTTTTAATGATGTCTGCCGCACTTGTAGACAATCCGGCGAAACGTCAGACGTATGAGTAAAACCCGCAGACTATAGCCAAGAAAACCGAATATTATACTTGGCATAGTTATCTCTGGTAAGAACCCACAGACTATGGCCCAGAAACACGAGTATTATATTTTCCACAGTTATCTCAAGCCGTCATAAGATCCAATTTTTGAAAACAGCGGCTAGATTTTTGAGGACAAAACACAAGCTATACATAAAAATCCTATGCTCTAAGAGTGGTGCCTGTGCGAAAGTAGCGATTCACGTTGGATTTGAATCGCTGGAGAATAAATTCCTTTGAAAAACGTTCTCAGGAAGTTTATTCCACATAAACGTGGTTCATCAAATGAAATAGTTCTCAAACAGTAAAGTTCAAGGTATACTGAGTGGAACCTCAAAAAGATGAGCAGCCACCATCCATCACGTATTTCTAATATGTACCACTCTTGGTGGAATCAAATGTGCCAAATCGCTTAAACACCTTCTGTGAAAGTATCTATGAAAGAGAGACTTATACTTCAACCTTTCTTCGATGTTCCAGACTATCAAGGTTGCAAGTGATGTTCGTGTGTCCAATCAGGAGGATGGCTTTTTTCTGTATGCAATCCTGCAGCTTCAGGGTATGCTGAAGGGCGGAGCTCCATATATGAGCTCCGCCCGTGGTCACGGTAGTGTAGAGGTTAGCACATTCGCCTTTCAAGCGGACGACCGGGGTTCGATTCCCCGCCGGGGCCACCGTGCTGAGTAATCGCACGTTAAAAGGTAAGGCCTCGTTAATCCATTGGTCGCACAAGTTTCGCCTTCTGAGGGTTGACGTTCGTCAGCTGGTTAACGGAACGAACAATTTCAATTTCAATTTCAATGTAAGTCTTCTGGATCTATATCTAATAACCAATCCAGAAATTCACACAGTCACCGTAACGTCTCCTTTGAGATCTTCTGACTACAAACTTATTTCAATCTTGAGTGAATCAACGATAAATGTTAGGGAACAACCTAATCTGCGCAAAGTTTGGCATTAGAGATCTGTTGAGTGGGAGAATCTTCAAGATCATTTCCGAAATTTTCCTTGGCTAGAAGTTTGTTTCAGCTCTGAAGATCCATCAACTTGTGGTTCTGAAGTCACGAAAGTGATTCTATTATCCATGGACGCCTACATTCCTTCTTCGATGTAACGAAATTCTGACGGCAAACATTGGTTCAACAAAAATTGCGAGAAAGCTGTCGCCTCCAAAAATCTCGCCTGCCAGTAGTGGCGCAAAAATCCCCGTACCGAAAATCGAACAAGGTTTTCCAATGCTCGCAACAGCTGCAAACTTAGAATGAATGAAAGCGAAAAACTTCACAATCAGAGAATTATGGATAAACTGCTTGCCAATCCCAACGGGTGTAGATCCTTCTGGTCGCTAGCTAAAGCTGTAAATCAAAACTTCACAAAATCCACAATTCCACCACTCACACAAGCGGATGGTTCAATTTCAACAACAGCCATAGAAAAAACAAATCTGCTAGCTGAACAATTTGCGTCCCACTCCATAGTCTGGGAAAGGCACCACTTACTATTCCCACACTAGACGTTGTCAAAATAACTTTTTGACAACGTCTGGTTAGGCGAATTCTGAAACAGCTCAATATCAACAAGGCGTCTGGTCCTGATAAAGTTCCTGTCATCCTACTCAAAAAGTGTGCAAATGAACTCGTACCAGTATTTCACAGACTTTTCAACCTGTCTTACAAGAAAAGTGTTTTTCCTTCTTGTTGGAAGACTGCTCGCGTTTAGCCTATTCCCAAAAAGGGCAAGAAGAATCTTCCAAATAACTATCGACCATTGTGATATCAAAAATCATGGAGAAAGCTGTAAACCATCATATCTTTAAATATTTGGAAGGCTTTAACATCTTGAGCGACCATCAATATAGCTGTCGGAAACAAATATCAACAGGCGATCTTCTATCGTATGTCACCCATATTTGGAATAACGCAATCGAGAATCATGGAGAGTCAAGAGCTGTTACGCTTGAGATTTCTAAGGCCTTTGACCATGTGTGGCATGAAGGATTGCTGACTAAATTTTGATGCTATGGCTTGTCGGATCATTTTTGTGAATGGCTCTCAA
>WOGR01004220.1:0-14963 GCA_015342045.1 Leptinotarsa lineolata | reverse complement strand
TATATATATATATATATATATATATGGGGCTACTCCACCCAAGGATCTGTTATTGTCGATGTTTTCTAAAGCTGGATAAAATCCCAACACCTGAGGACCTCGCGTTTCCTGCATATTTAAAGATTTTGATAAGCAAGGTACCCTTGAAAATAAAGTTCGACTATACTAGAGTTTCTCTACCTTGTAGCTAGTTGTAGAGGCGCTGCGGGGGTACAACTGACAACCATGATGGTACAAGGCCGGGTCAGAGGATTTCCTACGATCCCTTACCTAAACGACATACTTATCCACGACTCGACCTGCCTAATATCCCTTGCCCGTGGAAGAGAACAACCTCCGGAGGCACAAAGACGTTTAACTCCCCCAGATATCAATGCAATAGGACAGGCAGCCACGTAGGCTGCCCTGTAGATATGCTGGGTCGGCGTACCTCTCGATGTATTCGAGCCTGAGTAGGTCAAATAAGTCCAAAAAGACTACCTCGATGCGGCACAAAGCCGTCAGCAACGAATTCTTTAAGGAAATCCTAACAAGAACAGTTATAGAACTGGAATGTTATATTGTGTAACGGCAGGTCTCGAAAAATACCTTTTGGAATTATTGCCTTGAGAAAGGCACCAATGTATGAATTATAACGAATTCTTTTGATAAGAAGAGTTTGTTTTTACTTTCCAAATCTCAATCCGAAGAAACTGCAGCCGAAGACTTCCTTTTACAATCTCAAAAATTTCTTTAAGCCAACGTCCAATTCTTCAATTCCAGCTTTCTCATATTATTACACATCCAATACTTCCAAAAGGATTTAAAATACTTGTGCATATCTGCCTAGATATGTATTCGTCTACACTTTTTTATAGCTGGAGATAAACGTTTTACGAAGATGATGACTCTACCAAGACCAGAGCCAAACTGTTTCAACGATGTATTCTACGGAAAGGTATGGTTGTGGAGGGGCGTGTTCTCGATTACCGCTTCCGCAGGTTGCATACCCTTCACGCAGTAAAGGCCTCCTGGCCTCACAAATCTGAATCCCAGGGATTTCGGGACCCATTCCTGACCTGAGTACAGCGATAGATTTGTGTATCTCGGCTGGCTCCTCGTTTGATCGTCGTTAATATGTTTGGTTGGCCCCGCCATGAAGCCACCCTCAAGTTCTGGTTGACTTCAGGGAAGCCCTCTGGCCTGCCTCCACCCCCTAGCTATTCCGCCAGGGCGCCAGTTCTGGACAGACGCGCCTATACGCTGAATGTCCGCTTCCCGGAAACCACTAAGGGATTCCCTTTGGGGGCACCGCGATGCTTGGCGTCGAACGACCTGTCCTCCGTCGCTTTGAATTTCAGCATTCCATATTTGCTGTTCATCTCTGCTGCTGCATTGACTCTTTTTCGGGTTCGATAATGACAACGTCATTTCTCTATCTGTCAGTGTCACAGGATGACTGTACACGTACACCCTGTGAATAATAATCCTAGGTGAGTCTACTACATGAGTAGACACCTCCTGTATACTTACTTTCATCGTCTCATGTACGGGCAGAACTCTCAAATCTAGAGGTTTGCCTGTGCGGAGATGTCTTCCTTCGGGTTGTCTTGGACGGTTCGTCAGTATAAGAACATCAGATATTGAACATGTGGACTGTATTTAGTATTTATCATTTATTTTACATCAGAAGAACTACATAACAACAAAAAATATGTTCGAGCGCGACATGTGTTTATGTTGACAGTCTCTCGCTCACACACACAAAAATGTATCTTCACACTCTTAGCCGACTGAGTTGCCGATCGGCCAAGTTCATCTCTGCTGCGCAGTTGCCGCACCTAATTCTAAGAAGCAAATCTGAAGAAACGTATTCTAAGTTTTAACATAATCGCCCCCCTTGAAAGGCTAGGCTTTGACTTTCACATAAAACAATATTCAAACAGAAATCACATGACGGTTCAACTACATCAAGTAAGAAATACATATTGAATGAAACTCTGATTAGTTATCTCAGTCTATTGGTAATAATGCCACTCGATTAACCGCACTTTCCACCACAGATCTCTTGGTTTTGATGCTCACTACTCGAATCACTTTGTCCTTGCCGGGATGCACTGCCATGACACGCCCTAATAGCCAACACATTGGAGGAATATTATCCTCCTTCAGTAGCACCATGGAGCCAACATGAAATTTTTCGTCGATGTCATACTGCCATTTGTTTCTTGATTGAAGTTGAGTCAGATACCCCTTTCACCAACGACTCCAAAAGTGTTGTCCGATTCACTGCAAGTGCTGGTAGCGCCTAGTAAGAGCTACTTCGGATTCCATCAAATTTCTTTCTGGTATTGCGGTCAATTGTTCTCCGATCGAGAAATGGGCCGGTGTTATTGGTTCAAGGTCATTGGGATCGGATGAAATTGGTACTAACGGCCTTCAATTCAAGATTACCTCGATTTGCGTAATTAAGGCAATAAATTCCTCAAAACGCAAATGAGTATTATTTAATACACGTTTCAAGTGGTGTTTGCATGATTTTACAGCAGCCTCATGTAAACCACCGAAATGAGGCGTTCGCGATGGATTGAAGTGCCATTCGATTTTTGAAGAGCTCAATTAATTTGAGAATTCGCTTGTTTTAATCAAATTTTGAATTGAAATGAGCTGATTATCACTGCCCACAAAATTAGATGCGTTGTCTGAATAGATATCTGTACACGAATCTTTTGAGTAAGCTCAAGAAGCCGTCATTGGTCGAGTCTGTTATTAGTTCTATATTAACCGCCTTTGTCACTAGACACACGAATATGCAAATATAACCCTTGATCAATTTATTTGTTCGAAGTTTACTAGGCTTTAACTCGAAAGGCCCCGCATAATCCACTGTACTCGAAATAAATGGGCGTGATGGTGTTATACGAAATTTAGGCAGATCACCCATTTTGGGATAGATTACTTCATGGGGATTCGCCCTAAAACATTCTCTGCATTTTCGAACGCGACTTCTTACTGTCTGTTTGCCGTTAATTGGCCAGTATTTTTGCCTAACATGAGAAAAAGTACATTGAACTCCCGAGTGAAGTGTGCGCTTGTGATGAAAATCTATCACTAATTTTGTGTAATTGTGTTTGGGATGCAACACTAATGGATGCTTGATATCAAAACTATACTTCGCGTTTTTTATTCTACCTCCTAATCTAATAATTCCTTGGCCATCGAGAAAAGGATCGTAAGATTTTAGTTTGCTTTCATAATAAACACATTTTTATTTTCATTCAGCAGAAAAATATTCTCTCTGAGCTAGTTTTGCAAGAAACAGTTCACTATTTTCCAATCTGCAATTGTTAATTTACCTATCTCGCGTTGTTGGGTTGTTACCTTTAGATTTTTAAGAAATCTCAAGCAATAAGCTATGACATGAATCAATTGTGTAAAACTTGAATATCTTTCAAAAATGCAAATATTTTCAATAGTTACTTTCCTCTGTTGATTATCTTGTACCACAAAGGAACGGCTTTCTGGAATTTCATCGAGTTTTCGTTTAGCAAAATGAATTATGTTCGAGTTTTGAGGCCAATTATCGTGTTCAATGAAAAATTTAGGTACGTGCAACTACGAATCGGAGTTAATCAGGTCTTTTAGAGACATACTGCGTGAAATTATATCAGCTGGATTCCGCTCAGATGCAATATAATTCCAGTCTTGAATTTGAGTATTATTTTGTATTTTCGCGACACGGTTCGCTGTGAAGGTTTTCAAAGTCGTGGGTTCGCTAGCTATCCAACATAAGACAATAGTCGAATCTGTCCAAAGATGGGTAATCAAATTCTCAATTTTTAGTGCTTCTTTACACTTGACACTCAACTTACTTAAAATTAACGCACCTAGTAATTCAAGCCTTGACAAACTTTGATATTTTATTGGAATTACTCTAGATTTTGCGCACAGTAAGTGACTTTCAATGTGACCATCGAAATCTGCTGATCGTAAATAAATACAACAAGCGTACGCTTGCTCGCTTGCGTCGCTGAAACCGTGGATTTCAATTAATTTCGGACTATTCACTTAAACGTGTCGTGGTACTTGCATCAAGCCTACTTGTGATATTTCATTTTTCAAATTCACCCATCCCGAGATTAAGTTGCTGGGAATTTTATCGTCCCAACCGATTTCCAATTTCCATAACTTTTGAATTATAATTTTAGCTTTGACTGACAATGGACCTAGAATTCCTAACGGATCAAAAATCTTGTCAACAAAAGATAATATTATTCTTTTGGAAACGGTTTCATCATCCTTTGCTATATTTTGGGAGTTATATTCACATTTGTCGAGCTTTGGTATCCATGAAACACCCAGAGTTTTTACGCTAGAATCATCCGAAATCAAATATTTAGAATTTTCATTCGGATGCCCATTAATATTTTGGAGTGCCTGTGGTTCATTTGATTGTAGCTTTCGAAGTTCGAATCCATAGCCTGATAGCATTTGACAAATGTTCTCCTTAACCTTCATAAGGCTGTCAAGGGTTTTGGTGCCTGTGAGAAGGTCGTCAACATAAAAATCTGAACGAATTATGTCACTTTTAATAGGCCATTTTTCAAAGCTGTCCATGGCTATTTGTGTCAAACACCGGGTAGCTAAAAAGGAAGCTGAAGTCGTGCCGTAAGTCACGGTATTCAACTGGAACTGTTTGACTTCCTCATTTTGTGCACCTCGCCAAAGTATGCGTTGCAAGTTTCGCTCTTCTTTATCTATCCACACCTGACGATACATTTTTGTCAAGTCACCCACAAGTGCAAAGTAATGTTTTCTAAATCGAATCAAAATTTAGAATAAATCATTCTGGATCGTAGGTCCAACCTTTAAAATATTATCGAGTGATAGATTGCTAGAAGTTTTGCATGCTGCATCAAATACCACCCGCAACTTCGTGGTTGTACTTTGGGGTTTTTCAACAAAATGATGAGGTATATAATAAATGGGAGTCTGATGGAATATTTAGTTTAGCAGCATCAAAAAAAGTTTGAGGTGAGAGGCTAGATATACAAAGTAGAATAAAAAATTTGAGCTTCGTTTTATACTTTGCTGTATGTTGTATGTGCGATATTAGTTTTCATTTGGTTAATGCCAATAACTGGCAGGTTGAATTTTGAAGGCTTCATATTTAATTTTTCCACCATAGCAGAAGTAACGAAATTTGATTATGAACCGCTATCTAAAAGAACTTAACATGGTGCGAGTGTTTGATTTTTGTCGAGAACGTGGCCAATAAAATAAAGGAATCTTTCGCACTTGAAGACGTACTTGTCGCAAGTGAGGTCGGAAGAATTTTCTCTTGCTTAGAGTTATTCATATTCACATCATCTGAACCTTCATTTTGGCTTACATTTTTATGTGAATTTCGTTCAGGAGTATCGCGATGTAATAATGTTGCGTGTCGTTGCTTACATATTTTACATCCTGTAGATCGACAATCAGAATTTTTATGCCCATACCGTAGGCAATTAGTACATAAATTCTTTTTTTTTTGTTTGTTCCATGCGGTTTGAACCTTTCACAAAAATAGATGAAATGCTGCTCTTTACAACGTGGGCATTTAGGTTTATATGTATTATTCGTGTTTGTGAAGAATGATTTTGATTCAAGGTCTCTTTTATTAGGGATTGATGAAAATGATCTTGATTTTCTAGGATTTGACAGCGCTGAGATAAAAATTTCTCAAAATCATCAACACTTGGAGATGAAATTTCTCTGCAATAAATTTCCCATTCGCGCTTGTTGTTTGTCTAATTTGGAAACTGAAATATAAATCAATATGGTTTTCCACTCTTTGAAATTTTCACCTAATGATTCAAGAGAACGGCAACTTTCAAAAAACGTGTTAGAAATATTCTTCAACACTGAATGGGCTTCTTTAGTGATGCTAGAAATTTCAATAATTTCCTCAATGTGCGCATTTATTATGATTTTTTTATTTTCATATCGATTTTGCAAAAGGACCCATGCAATTTTGTAATTGCTATCTGTCGCAGATAATGATGAAATTATTTTCTTTGGTTCACCCTGTAACGCGCCCTCAAAATAAAAAAAATTCGAAACGTCCGGTATAATTTTATTATCGTGTACGATGGCCTTAAACAGGTCACTAAAACGCTGCCACTCACTCTAACTTCCCGTGAATGTTGCAATTTTTACAGGTTGTAAATGTATCGCTGTACTTGGCAACGCTGGGAAACTATTATTGTTTGCGTGAGACCCACCCCCTGCTTCACCGATCGCACCACTCGAAGTCGGAGATACAGTGGATGATGCGTGCGCCTGTCGTGATTGTCTGATTAGAAAAATATTATCTAACATATTTTGAGCCATAGCCATAGAGTCCGTAGTACCGAGTTTCAAACACTTCCCGTTCATTGTTCGATTCGTCTTGATTGAAATCATCCGGAAAATCACTCCTAATCAGTTCTTCAAACTGAGTTTGAATGTTTTGGGATCTAGATAAGATAGATCTAATGTTGTCAAAACGTATTTGGAGTGATTCCATTGCGTTTGTAGATGATAAGTCAAAGTTACCTAGAAATTTTTGAAACCGTGTTAATTCACCTTTGATTTGAGTTCTGCTATTTTTAATTTTTTTTGGTTGATATTCGGGGTTAGTATCGCCCTAAGATTCATAAGGCATCTTGCTTTATTTTAATGCAACGGGTTTACACGAGAAGACGAGCTTTTCCTTTGGCAAAATATCCACCCAGACATGCACTCTACAATTGCACTCTACTATTGATGTTTTCGCTAAGCGATATTTTGTGTCGTTTTTTTTAGCGTTGAAATGAAGACGAATCACTTGCGTGCATTCAAATACCTAACTACTATATGTAACTAACTATTCTTGGTTTTTATTGAAACCATGTGACCTTAGTCGTTTTGCCTAATATATAATAGTTTTTGCTTAAAAATATCGTGAAAACACCTTCGTGAACGTGTATTTTCGTAATTATCGTGTGTCAAGAATATTCACTGAGCGAGGTTCTAGCTTGGCACTTATGTCCAGAAAATAATCGAGTTTTTATCGTGGCAATAGTAAATTCAGACCTGATCCATAGGCAAAATGATAATGTTGGTTTCGAGGACATTGAGAGGAACTGACCTTTACTGGCGTTTCTTATCGCTGCTCCTACGTTTTTTCGCTTGTCATCCGAATGAGAAGGACCAATGTGCGGAGATGTCTTCCTTCGGGTTGACTTGGACGGTTCGTCGGAATAAGAACATCCGATATTGAACATGTGGATTGTATTTAGCATTTATCATTTACTTAACATCAGAAGAACTACATAACAACAAAAAATATGTTCGAGCGCGACATGTGTTAACGTTGACAGTCTCTCGCTCACACACACAAAAAATGTATCTTCACACCCTTAGCCAAGTGAGTTGCCGAACGGCCAAGTTACACCCTGGCGCAGTTGCCGCACCCAATTCTAAGAAGCAAATCTGGAGAAACGTATTCTAAGTTTTAACATTGCTTACCGCCGGTTCACGTTGCCGATTAAAATTATCAAATTTCTCATCGCTCTCGCAAATCTAACATCGCGCGGAGCCCTAACTGGGGCGCGCTCTGAGTCCTGGAGTTCACCTCTCGTACGTGATTCACTACTGATAGGTGTGAATCACGTGGCGCTCTTTATTTTTTTTTTCTCCCAAACATGACTCACGCCCACTCTCTAAGTTAGTCGGGGACCAATCAGTGGTTGAGTTTGGAGGAATTATTAGAATAGGCATTTGAAGTCACGTGGTGTAACAGTTTTTCCCTAGAATGACTTTGACTTGGGAGTGAGCAGAGGTTAGAATTCAAGGTAAGCTAAAATTTTAAGTTCACCTTTGGATCGCGAAACTACTTTCCTTTCCAAGACCTACAAACTGAGCTAGTAGTTTAGGAACAAGGAACCTAACGGTTGAATTGCACCCTAGAATGAGGGCCGCTCGCAGGAAAGGTATCGACGCACAGTAGATGGTCCCAATGGTTAGTCCGAAGGATTGAACTAATGATGTCTTGACCCTCTCAAATTCAAGCTCTATATACCGCTGCTCAGTTGTCACCGTTTGGTATCCACAGGGTACCTGAGCAGCTTTAGCAGGGACCCGCTCTTCCTTTGCAGGATTTGGTAGTCGTCTATCCTATGACGCAGTGTCGAAAGTAACCTGAACAGTCGAAGGTATGGTTAACAACTGAATACACCGTTTCCTGGTACGGAGTCCTCTCGCTGGAGCCTCAACTGCGTCCTACTCTCGGTCTATCACTTCTCCGAAATCCGCCTTCGACCCGTCTTCTCGTCAATAATTTCTTCGATGTCCTATTCTTGACGAAACCAGTTCCTAATGATAGAGCTTCGACCCACAATTCGCAACCAGTCCAGACGACAATTCTCCTCGTTGAAAAATATTCAACTGAAAGATTCAGCAAGAACGGTGTATTTCAATATATTACTGCAACCGCAGCTTTCTTCGATAAGATTCGTCCAAAAATATTCCAAGTCCGAGAAAATTCCAGAATCTTTTCAGCCTCGGGAGCGACCAGCATAGATTCAAGTTCGGAGACCAACTAACTAACTTTTCTTGAACTCTCATATATTTATAGGAAAGGTACAAACTCTTCCCGTAGCATCATACGATGCCTCTTAAACAATCCGCTGTCGCTAAAATCGTACAATGTGTGTTTCACCAACCGGCAGTTGCTTCGTCGAAAAAAACTTATTAAATATGGGTTTTTCAACTTTTACGACCCCATTTTTATGCACGCTCTGGTCGCCGCTTTGCTGTATCTCTTTCTATTTCCACGCCGTCTCACTCCCTCGGTGCACGCCTTTCGGTAAACAGAATGAAAAGTCGTCGGCCTCGCTCGATGGTTTCCAAGGCACCGCGAAAATTCAGTGGTAGTTTTACGTGGAGACCCATGTTGCTTCTCCTGCCTATTATTGGGTATAGGTTTCGACGGGCGACTCTGGCCAGCCCTATTCTCTGCCGTATGTGTGATCTGAACGTTAGTCTCTTGTCGAGGGTGTCTCCCAGGTATTTCGCTTCGTTGGTCCACAGAATCTCTTGTCCGTTGAAGGTGACGTTTTCTTCCGGGTGTATACCAGCCTCCGGGTTACCAGTAACGCCTGACTCTTGTCAGGGTTTATACTGATTTTCCAAAGGTTGGCCCAATCCTCTAGTCTCTTCGCCTGCTGTTGCAAATATCTGGTGATATGCACTTGGCTTGTCGATCTCGCCAGCAGAGCTGTGTCGTCCGCGTAGAGTGCCAACTTTTTAAAGTTGTTCTCTAGCTTGTGCACGTCTGCCGTGTATACCGAAAAGAGGTGTGGCGAAAGGACTGCACCTTGTGGGACACCTGCTTCTAATAATCGCATGGTGGAGAGTTCTTATCCTACTCTGCAACGCCATTGCCTGTCAGCTAGAAAAGTTTCGATTAGTCTCACCATTTGTTTCGAGTGGGCAAAATTTCTCATTTTGGCTAGAATTCCGTTTCGTGACAGATGCACAATGGGCTATATTTATACGATTTGCACCGAGCGCGCGCAGGCTCCGCCCACCGGGCTTCGAAGTGGTTTTCGAAACTTGTAAAATTCTAAAGATTTCTTTATTTTCATTCAAGATATTGGACGTTGGTAACAATTCTGACTAGTCATAAACTCTATCTGCAGCTGATTCAGTAGTATGTCAACTGCGCCACCTGCAGACAAAGCCAGGAAACAACTCCACAAACACATAATCTGGGGTGGGAGTCAGAATAATAATGATATTCCGGAAAGGTGCATATGACATGCCCAAATTAAGGTGAAAAATATCTTACCCCTTGCCTCTCGTGTGGACTTACGACTTTGTAGGGACGTGTGGCAGATACCCGACGGAAAAACAACAATTAACCCAGCTAATGCCGCGCAGAAAGCTGGATTATTTGTTATTTTTCCGTCGGGTATCTGCCACACGTAGGTAAACATTTTTATTCATCTGAACTTTCATATTGACAACAAATAAAAATTTATTTTTTTCATTATGAATGATTTTTACTCCATGACGTACTGTTTATTAAGAATTACGTTTGTTTCATATATTTTTAGAGTCATTGAAGCAATTCAAAACATGTACATATACAGTGTGTAAAAGCCAATTGGAATAAGTTCATTATTTCGGTTACTGTACATATTAAAAGAAAATACCAAAACACGTCAAATGTAAATTATAATTTGACATTCTTCAACGTAAAAATATCACTCCTACCTTCAACCCTCTTCGAATGACAGGTACAACCTTCAATTTTTTAAATAGGAAGTATAGGTTCGTGATATATCGTTTGAAATATCTCTTCATTCTCTATTCAAAAATGTTATCGCTTTCAAGTTTATTGCAACTTATTGCACTCAAAAACTAAAATGTAAAACAAAACGTAGTGAAATGTAGAATACGAAATAGAACTATGGATGTTAACGAAGAAATTGTTCGAAATGTTCACCGCGAACGTCTTGGCAACCTCCTAATCTCAAATAAAACTGTCTTCTAGCATTATTTAACATATCAGGAGTGACCTTCCTAATCGTAAAGTAATCTAATGATGAAAGATCAGGTGACCGCGCTGTCATTCAATCGATCCTCGCCTCTCTATCCACCGATTGGGAAATGTATCGAGGTATTGTCAGACATTAACTTGGTAATGTGGTGGTGCTCCATCCTGCTGAAACCATATCGTATTCACTAGAACTTGAGGGTTTTCTGGATCAGCATATAAATTTGCAAAACTTGGAATGAAATCATTTTGAAGTAGTGCCAAATAATAATTATCGCCATTCAAGTTGCCCTCAATGAAAAAGGGACCAATGGTATGGTTTCCTACAGACCCTGCCCAAACATTAACCTTTTGAGGGTATTGCGTGTGTTCTTCTCTCATCCAGTGAGGATTTTCCGTTGACCAGTAGCGGCAATTTTGACGATTAGCATGACCATTAAGAGACAGAGTACACTCATCAGAAAACATAACGTCTTTTAATTGGATGATATTGTTATCCAAGATGTCTATCATTTGCTCACAAAAATAAGTTTTTCTATCAAAATCGTCCTCCATGAGCACCTCAGTAGGTATCATTTCATAGGGATGCATTATATTTTCTTTTAATATGTTTTAATATGTTTACTATGGATGTATGGCTGACATTGAATGCAGTGGATGCCTGTCTACTCGGTGTATGTGGGTTTTCTTCAAACTCGAGCATCACATCTAATTTGAGTTCATCACTCATTGCATTGGCAGCTGTTCTTTTATCTGCCCCACATGACCAAACTTTCGAAACTGCTTGCCTATTTTGCTTGTTGTTCCTTGAGATATCGGCGGTAAATTAGGAAATTTCTCATGAAATAGGCGGGCTACTTTCTGTTGTGTTCGGGTGTTATCTCCGCAACCGATCATTTGAATAGTTATTTAATGCATTTCCGTTAATTTAACAATTTGTCAGACTTAAAGTTAACGAACTTTAAACTTGAATTAAAATACTGACAACTAATGTTGTAACATACAAAACATTTTGACAAGGCGTTTTTAAAGTAAAGTTGCCACGGAAATTATTTAGTTTCTTAAAGGAAACATCTTGAAAGAACATTGCTATGGTTTTTGCTTACTTTCTTATGAGCAATACCTCAACATGAAATAAGTTTTGAGTTTATTGCAATAAGTTTTGAGTGTATTTCATCGAATTTCGGTAACCACATGATTTTAATTTATTATATCTTAATTGATGCAATAATCTTGAGAGCGATAACATTTTTGAATAGACAATGAAAAGACCTGTTAAACGATATGTCACAAGCCTATACTTCCCATTTAAAAAATTGAGGGTTGTACCTGTAATTCGACGGGGGTTGAAGGTAGGGGTAGCATTTTCCGTTGAAGTATGTCAAAGTTATGATTTAAATTTGAGGTGTTTCGGTATTTTTTAAAAATATGTACCGTAACCGAAATAATGAATTTATTCCATTTGGCAACAACCCCGGTGTAATACTCATCAACAGTGACCTATCATTTGAACTAGTTCTTGGACAATTTCAAGAAAAAAACAGCAATTTGTTGATAAAATAGTTTATTTTCCAGTCATAGAAATTGTATTATTTATCATTCACCAAGGTAACACTTTATAAGGATTCATGATACCATTTGGGTCAAATAGTTTTTTAAGATTTTCCATTGCTTTAACAGTGTTATGTGGCCTGGACAGATTCAAATATCTAGCTTTCAAAAATCCCATTCCATGTTCTGCACTTATACTACCATTCAGTTGTTTTGTTCTTTCAAAAATAAACGGTTCAATATGATTCTTTATTTCTCTTGTAAACTCATCGACTTCAACTTGAAGATGAAGATTACTGTCTCCTAAAAATAGTTATTTTTTCATTAATTGCGCCGAATAGATCATATTACATAATATCATATGAAGATTATATGAGAACTTACCCATATGACCAAATCCGAATACTTTTTTTGCACGTTTACCCATATGTTGTGTTATGTCATCAACCAACACGTAGTAGTTCTCTAGTGGCAAAGAAACGTCATAACAGAATAAGTAACCACAGTCTTTAAAAACATCAGGAATTTTTTCTCTTATAGACCAAATTGCCTAAAAAATTTATATCATGTGGAAATAGTATATCGAAATGGAATAAATCCGAATTCAGACAATTATTACTCACATTTACTTTGTGTGGTTCTGTAGCTATAGTTCCATCCAAGACCAGTTCTTTTTCCAGGCATGATTCTAAAAATCTGTGAAGTTTATCACTGTCGTGTTCTTCATTGCTTCCTGATGTTTCTATGAGCAAGTAGTATGGAAAATTACCGATTGGAGAATTCATTTTCAGTCTTTCATTCACGAATTCCATCGTGGGGGTATCTAATACCTCAAACGCTGAAAGAATTTCCCCAAGATCTTGTTTGGCTTTTTTGAAAGTTCTCAAAACTCTTTCAAAATTTTGTAAACCTAAAAAAATTAACGAGATGTGTTTGAAAGATTTGTCTATACTTTGAAATACTCATGAGCGCACCTAAGAATGCTAAGTTAATACTGTTGGCTCTCGGTGGACACTGAAGCGCAACCTTTGTTATAAATCCCAGGGTACCTTCTGACCCTATGAAAATATTCTTCAAATGATAACCTGTGTTATCTTTTTTGAGGGAACTCATGCAGTCTAGAACTACACCATCAGCTAATACCTAGAATAATTTAATATTTGATTAGATTCAATGTTTGAATGAGCATTTTTTAAAAATGACGTCATAAGGGTAACGATTAGAATTATTTTTCGAATTTGCCTAGAGTCTGATTAATAACGTGAAATATCTATGGATGAATACCTTAGGCTCATTTTGAACATGGCAGTTCACTTTCGAAGGCAAACATTTTCGAAACAACATATCATTTCCCACTAACATGCTGAAATATGTATTTATTATTTCAACTCGGTATAGACATGCCACTTCTTTTTATGTTATCTTGTTCAATATGTTCAATGTAATTATATGCGAAGCTTTTATTTTCTTTCGCTTGGGTGTAAATGGCATTGACTGATTGATCATTAGCCTCCTGTTTTAGGTAAGCAATGTTAATAACTCCCCGAGCCACATAGGAAACATCATGGCTATTCGCTGTTCCTTAGCCATGTAACACTGCAGAATCATCCTAACTTAAACTATATACATTCTCTCGAGAAAAATATCTGGTCGATGTTGGGATCGAACTCACGAACTTCCGAAAACCTTATATTACAAGTCCGATTTACGAATATAATTGATTATGGGTATGAATATTCAATATTTGGAATTGGCGCGGTGGTAGTGCGCCCGACTCACGATCGGAAGGTCGTGGATTCGATTCCGGCCTCGACCAGATATTTTTCTCGGGATAATTTATCTGGTTAAAGCTGGGATGATTCTACAACCGAGTTAAGAATCATACGTTAAAAGGTAAGTCCTCGTTAGACCTTAGCTCGCACAAGTTTCTCAACTCCTGAGAGTTGTCGTTCGTATGGGGGCGACAGCTAATTTTTGGAAAAACAGATTTTAAATAGGTTTTTAATAATGATTTTGAGGACAATGAAACTTACAATGATTTATTGTAGATCCATACTAAACGGACACGTTTTGTTTAACCTCACGTGTGTGAGAAATTTCGACTCAAACTGTATTATATAAAAATTAAAGTTAAATACAATCTAGTACCAACTGATTGTATTTAATTTGAATTTCACTGCCACCTTCGTGCACGTAATCGTGTTCTTACCACTTCCAGTCCGAGTACATTTCCATGCAAATTTCCATACCGAAATAGTTTCAAGCCGCCAGCATTTGTAGCAACATTTCCTCCTATATGGCAGGATCCTTTTGCACCAAGATCCAGTGGTATCATCAAACCTTTTGTGGCTACTTTGTTATCAAGATTTTCCAAAATGCATCCTGCCTGACATACCACAACACCTGCAATGATGTGGTTTAAAAATTCTCTTTCTTTTCGACTCATTTTCAAACTAGTTGGTTAAGTTTATGTTACTTGCGTACAATAATCAAACAATGTGATTTATTGTTACATGAAACAAATATAAGGAGAGCTACGCTAAAGTTTTCAAATATCACTGGAAGATGAAGTTTAATGTCATTAGTATAGACTGATAGGCTGAAACTTAAATAAGTCATAAACATTTATGAAAATTATTTCACACTTCTAGCGATGTTATAATGGTTAACTTAGTAAACAAACCATCAAAGGATCAGCATAGTGTATCTACCCAGTATTTCGAAACATTGGACATTGGACCAGAGATGGACTCCATTCACATACATAGGTCACCAAACCAAAAAACTTACGAACACCTTCAAACCCTTGAACATCAACATCACTTATAAACCGAACACGAAAATAACACAACAAATAAACAGCTGC
>WOGR01004219.1:0-14964 GCA_015342045.1 Leptinotarsa lineolata | reverse complement strand
TCAAATATCTCAGCTATGACTCTTGTGCTTTTTTGCTGTCACTCAATTTTTCGTCAATCTCCGTTAAGATCTGCGAATTCTTTGATTAAAGTATCCTCCATACTAGAAATACTAGTATAATATCTTTCACATATTAATCCTTTTTCAAATAGCCCAGTAACTCGTGTTTGATAAACATTGGAATACACTGTTCATGAAACAGGTGTTGCCAATGTTTTTCAACCCATTAAGCCCAAGAGTTTTGACTGAAAAATGTATCACTGTTCGCTGTTCGCTACTGCCGTCTTTTTCCGAGTGATTATGAATGCGATGATTCGAAGTTGAACTGCTTGAAACTGAATTGGATTTATGATAAAATTTTCGAATTTGTGAGAAAATTATAATTCCAGAACCTGTTCATATTTCTCTGCACCTTCTGAGAAAGTCGATAAATGGTCAACTTGCTTACTCCATTTTGGGTGAATCATAGGAAATTTTTATTTGACTTATGGGTTCAGAAATATTTCATCTAAATGTTGAGTAGATGTGGCATTTGTGGCATTACTTTCTTTAATGGATTCGATTATATGTTGAGTAATTTTCACAATCTGAGTTGTTTGGTCGATGAAGTTAGAGAGTATGGAGTTTTATCAAAATTTATTGCCTAGCAATTTGAAATTAAGTTTAATCGATTCAAAAATTAAATTTTTTGGACTGTAAGAAAACCCTTGTTGCAAATTGCACAATGAATGGTAGAATATAGTCAAGTGATTGAATATTTTCATGAAGCAAATATATAAAAAATATATTTTATTCATGAAAGTTTATTGAAAGGAAGAGTAAAAACCAATGTATTTGCAAAAGTTGAATTGAAACATATTTTTCTGACCAAAGAGGTGGATTACCACGAAAAATGAAGTGATTACTTTGAAGTCTGTCATTCATCAAAATGATATTGTTTCTACGTACACGTTTAAAAAGGTTTGGGAGGTGATTTGAAACTCCAATTCAGCCTACACATTCAAATATATATTTTTTTGATTATGCAGAAGATGTATCCGAACTTTTTTTTATAAAGTTGAAAGTAAATTGACGGATATCCTAGCAATGGTAATGAAAAAGTTATATTTATATAATTACTTCATACCTCATGAACAATGTATCCCTATTTATTTCTATTGTTGTAAGAAGTTGCATTTCTTATAGAAAGGAACTTCGCAAAGTCTGTAGTGGGAAGGTATTTTCCTCACTTCCATTTTACACAACAATTATAAAATTAAAATTTATTTGACGTGTATCTTGAAAATTTACACAAGAGAAACTAACTGAAAATGAAACATTTTGTTACTTTATCAACTAATCTTTCTAATTTTTTTATATTTTTGAAAACAAAACTATATAGATCTCTTTCTAAAATACCACATCAACTACTCGGTAAGTACTGAACCAGTACGTGCTAAGAACCAACTATAGTTGTTCAAATGTTCATTCTACACAGTCATCTTTTCCATCAGATGAATTCTCTCCGCGAATTCAACTTTTACTGTCCCCATTGTGTTCATTTTTTGTCGTCCTCAAAGATGATTTCGCTAACCGAGTAAGCATCTACAGGTGATGACTAGTTATCTTATGGTCATAATTTTTGACTTTTAGTTCAGTGGTTTTGAATTTCAAGTTGTCGTGTCTCTGTTATTACTAAATTTATTTTTATGAAATGTCGTTCATAGCTATTCAGTGATTCTTCAACCTAGTAAGTCAGCAATTCGAAAACAAAGTGGCTAATATAATTCCCCATTTTTGTCTATGAAAAAATATTGTAGTAGAATCGGTCACTAAACTAACAAAAATTTCAAAGGGGTGTTTATTTAAATAGTTCAGACTGTATATTGTGAAATATTTTCTTTATAGGCCTGTATCTGTTTCTGTAGAGTAGATAGGGCGAGTGTAGGCCCACGGCACTTAGGCCACATATGACCCATTGTACATCTTTCTAAGGAGTTGTTCTCCTAGGTCACCGACCATCCTGTCCTTTCCAGGAACGTGGTCAGGTCACTAGGAGAATCTCCTTAATATCGGCAGGTGTAGGCCATGACTCGTCAAACATACACTCTCTTATTAACGATAACTCCGCACACACGTATAAAACATTCTTGACAGTTTTATCTTTCTGTTCACACATTCTGCATAGAGGTGTATCCATCAGCCCCATAGTTTTGAAGTGTTTTCTTAGTTGACAGTGGCCAGTCAGAAATCCTACTGTTGAAAGTGGGTTTTTTCTACTCATCGCCAGATATTTCTTTGGCGCCAGCTTTCCAGGGTCACCCAGAGTGATCCTGGTAAGACTGCAACCTTTGGTTCCATCCCATCTCTTTGGGGATTAAGCATGGGTGTGACGTTTGGCTAGTTCCACAATTGCCGAAGTCATCAGGCCGCAGGTGCCACTGGGTCCTAAAATTCTCAGTCCAGCCGCTTTCCTGGCGGAAGAATCGGCAACGTGATTACCTTCACTCCTATCGTGCCCTCTAACCACCCTCTAACGACGCCTCTACCGAGGCGTTGTCTAAGTCTTGGTGGCTCTCTAGTACTAGCCCTGAGGTAACACGTTGTCTGTTCAAGGCTAATAGGGCTTGTCTATTATCAGTGCAGAATGTTCTGTTTTTGCCAGAATTCCTTTCCTGGTTATCTCTTTTGTGGCGATTAAGATATCAGCCAGTTCTATTTGAACCACGCTGGTATTTTTCCTCATTCCTCACTCAATCTTTAGACTTAGTGATCTGGAGTACACTCCAGCCACTGCCAGCCAGCCATCTGTATATATGCGTATTGCATTTACGACGTCTGACTCTGTGTTCTATTTCATTTGTATTTTGTAGGGTTTATTAAACACAAACCTGGGTTCAATTGCATAACTGGCTGCCTGCAGCAGATGGAGCACAGTAAGCGCTTCTCGCCAATATGGCTTAACCTGAATTGACCCATTCCTACTTCGAGGTTTACACCAGCCGTGCGCAATCGTACCATAGCCATTAACGCAACCTTCTTAACATACTTGTCCAGAGAGGTCAGACCAGTAATTATTTTCATTACCGCGGTTGGTGTTGTTCTCATGGCTCCTGTGATGTTTAAACAAGCCACTCGTTGTATTCGACATACTTTTTGAATCGCTGTTGCTTGAAGAACCTTCGGTCCTCATATAATAGCTCCGTATGCTAACATAGGTCTTATTATTGCAGTGTAGATTCAGGTGACCACACGGAATGAAAGATCCCATGTGCGTCCCACTGTCCTTCGACATTGCTCATAAGCCGCATATGCTCTTTTTGCTTTACACTATAGGTAGAGTTCCGTGTTAGCTTCCTGTCGAGGGTAATACCAAGATATTTCACATCTTCAGAGAAGTTTAGTTTGCTTTTGAAGAATTCAGTAGGTTTTAAGCCCGGTGAACTTATTTACCTGGTGAAAAGTACCATCTCAGTCTTCTCAGTGAGTGTTCCTCACACCATGTTTCTAACAATTTGAGCCCATCCTGCGCTCTATCGCATAGTGTGTTCACAAATTTGCCGTTCTGGAAGATAACTATGTCATCTGCATATGCAATTATGTACAATCCATTATTGTTGAGGTGATTAATCAGGGTATCCAGGACTATGTTCCAAAGAAGGGGTAATAGGACCCCTCCCTGTGGACATCTCCTTTCATCTCAGTTATTACTGATGCAAAAATCATTGCAGTGAGAAACACAACAGTCACCCCTATAGGGTCCAAGAAAACATTTTAGAAGTTGACTCCTGCAGGAGGGAGACGGTGAGTCCAACAAAAAATCATAAAATCATATATTTTGACAATTCCAGTCATCTTACCCAAAATGAACATTTTTTCTGCTTCTGCTAATTTACTAAAAATTGTCATAATACTTGAAAATATTTTCTTCACCATATCAATATTAATTTTATAAAGATAAATATCGTTTTTAATCAGTAAGGACACAGGTTTAGTTTTTGTTTACTGTTTGTATAATGAGGATTTGTTCACAGATATAGAAAAACCATTTGTTTGCCAAGAGTGTGGAAAAGCTTATAGAGTTCGGACCAGTCTCAGAAGACACATCAGAGTGGAATGCGGAAAAACAAAGAACATAATTTGTAACATTTGTTTCCACCGATTCTATTACAAGCAGGAGCTACAGTACCATTTATTCAATAAACACGCTGAACTGATGAAGAAAAGTGGAAAATCTTTTGAGATTGACCCAAAATGACAAAACTGATTTTCCATTGAAATAAATTAACACATATGTTTACATGTGTTCAAAAATACAATTTTCGAATTACGTTATGTATTATTTTATAACTATTCATAAAAATAGGTATTGAAGAAACTCGTATTCAGATACCTCCAGATTGTAGGTTGCAATTATGTATATATTAAAAAATGCACAGCTGTTTGAAATCTGAAAATTTATTACCAGAAGTGTGAGTGATGATCTATTTATTCAAAATATTATTGAATCACTTTATTTCTGGTTATGCAGGAAGTTAGTTACAACTTTGATAGTTCAAATTGACCACCCGGTACATTAGGAGATTTCTTTATCATTTCGGATTCGAGTTTTTTCAGCATGTTCTTCTTCTATTTTGATGATCGATGATTTTCGATAACTTGGGCCTAGGAGGGTGAATTTCTTCAAATAATTTTAAATTCCTTTCCAATTTAGAAAAACAAGATGAAACTTCTTTATGCAGAAATATTTGCTAATTCTATCATCACCCACGCAAAGATGTTTTTCATGCTAACACTTCATATAATTCAAATCTGCACGAATCATGAAATAATGATAAAAATTGAAAATACACTAGAAGTGTCACAATATGGGATTGGAAGAGGTAGAATTACCCAAGAACCGATATTTAGATATTTTAATATAAGCAACAGGAAAAGTACTAAACAAAAGAAGAGAGATATATGTTTGTTTCATAGATATGGAGATAGCGTCTGACAGAATGAAGAAGAAAGATGTATGGCAAACCTTACTGGAAAATTAAATTCCCGAAGAAATTATGGATATCCTTGAGGCCTTACATGAAAACAATCAAAATGTAGTAAGAGCACAAAACGAATAATCTACAACTGCTCAAACAAGAACAGGTGTGAAATGGGACAAGTATTACATTATAATCACTTGAAAACAATAGTAAAAAGTAGCGGAAAATTAAATCCAAAAATGAATGTCTGAGTTGGAAAGATATTAAATGTATGAAACTTTATCACAGCAACATTTCTTGCAGACAGGAAAGTGACCAAGAGAATAAAAATAGAGAGGTAAAAAAGATAGACCAACAATAATATATTGAAGTGAATCCTGGCTATAAAGAGTTAATAGCACAATTAATGTTGTAAATATGCGGTTCCATACGAAAATTGAAGGCAAAACTAGCAGAGACAAGAAAATATAGAGTTCAAGGAAATCTGGAAAATTGAACCAATACACAATATATATAATAACAAATAAAGTGGTTGAGACACATTTTTGGAATGTCCGGAAAACTTGTAAAGAAGATGTCTACTTGTTATCGGTTCCATATATAGCTATAAATAGGTAAATAGACCCAGAAATTTCAAAAATTTCGTACAAGGTGGTAAATATTGATTGGTGGTAATTCATTATAGTCATTTATTCTTCAGGAATAAATGTATATAATTTCTTAAACTTGTAACGAATGGTTCCAAATACATTTCAGTACTATTCCACTCCTAGAAAAAAATCAATTAAACGTTCATAGAAAGTTTCTTTCACTGTAATGAAATATCTAATGGGAATAATGAAGATATACTATATCATTATTAATATTATTTCATTTATCAATGCAGAACTCGCTAATAGAAGTAACATTGGTTATAACTTGCTCGATAATGAATAATAACATACATTATTGTCTCAATACCACTAGGAATATACCTAGATATAGAATTATTGAATTTATTTTAATAAACATGAAACCTAATAAATATATTTCTCTCGTCTCTTCAATTTCTCTTGCACATATTCAGGCCTCCATTATACATTTTCTGCTTACGTCTTTTCTTTTGACAATATGATATGTATTTGCAAGAAATGGAAAATGACGTGTGGAATAGTCCTAAATCAATTATGTGCCGGAGATGTTTCTTTACTGATTTTTGGGTTTATAAACCCACACAATCTTTGAAATAAACAGTGCTGAATCAAAAGAGAAACTGCTGAAGTGTAATTGAGAGCAAATTGAAAACATCCCGAAAAGTTACTGCATAATATAAAGGAAAACTATCCATCTCCATTCTCAAACCGCAAAATAAATTCACTTGTGAAGGATTCCTCAATCGGAAACAAGTATTTTTTTGACAAACGCTTGGTCTAAGGCCAGTTGTTCAAATTTTTCCTTCATGAAAAAATTTGCCACCAATTAACTTTTTCATAGAAAAACATTTCACAACGGAAAAATAATGGAAAACATAGTTCATGCTGACGCAAGCGCACAAGAAAAAGATAAAATGAATTGCTGTTGCAAAAGGTCAATATTATTTTTTGAATGATGCTTATGACGTTCAGTGAGATAAAAAATCAAATATATTTACTGGGTATTATTACAATATCAGGTACTACAGCAAGTCTCCAAATCTTATAGAACTGATAACCACTACTACAATTTTATTTCCATTCTTTGAAGTGAATTGGAAGAATGGTTCTGTTAACGCCACCTATTAATCTTTTTCTCCATCACTAAATTCTTTTCAGTTCTTTCTGTGCGAAGATTGTGCTTCCAAATAACAGATGCCGCCATGATATATTTGATTTCCACATACAAATTCATTAATCCAATGTTTATGGGTCCATGAAAATAACATTTATCAAGAATAGAATTACTCAAGAAGAATTTAGAAGCATGAATTGTTTATTATTTCTTTGAGCACAATATTGAAAATTTCATTTGAATCTCAAAGCCATATATATTTTTTAGAAACTTTGGTAAAGTTGTAATCTTCTATAGAAAGTTGACGGATACCTTTCTGTAATAACATGTCACTCCAAGTCCAAATGATCTTTCAAATCTTGTGTTACCTATTTTTGAATTTGAATCAAAGAAAATGTGTGTGAGATATCGTCGGAATTTTTGTTGAGATAAATAACTTGATTGCAATGATTTTCTCGTATTCTATTATATGCGTATGATTGGTAGATGTCGACTGTTTTGTATTTAATCGGTGATAAGAATGAAGTGTTAGCAATGAAGAAGAAATAAAGGAAGAAGTGTTATAGGTTTGATATAAATAATTGTATGAAAAATGTACACCTCTCTTGTCTTTTTGTTCTCCGTTTTAGTGGTTATGTCATCCGATATATGATAACGTGTATTGTAGTGAATATAATGTAAAAAGTAGGAAACGAGTTCTGATTTATTACAAAGAAACTCCCTTAATACGTACGAAACTCCCATACGAAAAGGTCAAGAACGAGCTGCTGCGACGCCTGGGGAAGTCACAATTTTAGAACGGGAGGACACATCGGCGACAGGACGCCATCTCAGTTCCTGCGTCACCTGCAGACGCTCGCAGGTCCCTCAGCAGCCGACGACACCACCCGGGCTTGTGGATGGACCGTATCAACCCGCTCGTCCGCGCCAGCCTCGCCGTACAAGCAGCACAGCCAGGAGTTAGCCTCGACGACCTGGCAAAGACCGCTGATTGCGTTATGGATGCACTGGGGGCAGTCGCGCCCCAACAAAGGCGGTGTCAAGTGCTACCGAACCGCGGTTGTGTGAGGTTTTATCGCGGTTATCAGCGTAACTTGACGAACAGACACGCAAGATTGACGCTCTTTGGGTCAAAGTCAGGCAACCGCCGATAACCGCACGACCATAAACAACCGTGCTACCGTCAACAACCGAGCGACCACTCAAACTCGCGAAACCGTTCGGCTAAACGGTTTGGTGGTTTGTGCTACTACAACCACAGCTTCAGAGAAAAAGAACATATGTCACAAGCGCTACGAACGCGGGAAACGCGCCAGGCAGTCGCTGATGGCGGCAAGTGACAACTGCCACACCGCGCGCCGCCTATTTTCACCAGACTGGGACAGTGCCGTTGATATTTTTCAATAGATACAGGTGCGTGTTTTCGCGTAAACTTGTTCGTGGCTGTCGGGTAAAAACCGGGTTCGAGCTATCAGCGGCTAACGGCACGGCAATCGCCACATACGGCTTGATTCCGATGACCCTTTACCTGGTTCTTCGCCACGTGATCGCGGATGTGTCTAAGGCGACCCTCGGCGTGGATTTCCTCTCCCATTTCGACCTCCTCGTCGACTTACGCAACGGACGCTTGCTCGACCGCATGTTCGACGACGATAGTCGCGCACTTTGACTCCTGTCAAAGTGCGCGACTATCGCGGGGAACAGAACAATTGCCGGTAGCTCGCGATATAACCAACTTCTTCAACAGTTCCTGGAAATAACTCGTCCCGATGGTGCGTGCAGCATCACGAACAACATGAAGCACAAAACGTAGCACCATATCCAAACGACTCCAGTTCAGCCCGTCGCCGCCAAACCGCCACACCTTCCTCTGGACGGACGCGACGCCGCCAAAAATGAATTCGAGTTCATGCTGCGACTGGGCATCTGCCGCCCATCAGAGAGTAGGTGGGCTTCTCCTCTCCCCATGGTGCCCAAGAAAGGCGATGAATGGCGTTCCTGTGGCGACTACCGTGCGCTCAACGCCCGCACGATACCTGACCGCTATAAAGTGGGCCACATCCAGGACTTCGCCTAGAAGCTGCGCGGAAAGATGGTCTTCTCCACTATCGACCTGGTCCGCGCCTACCATCAGATCCCTGTGGCTCCAGAGGATATCCCAAAAACGGCGATTACTACGCCCTTCGGGATGTTCGAGTTCCCAGCAATGAGCTTCGGTCTCCGCAACGCTGCACAGACCTTCTAGCGGTTCATCGACGAGAAGCTACGTGGACTTGACTTCTTCTACGCTTACAATGATGACCTCCTTGTTGTCTGAGAGTCTGAAGTCAAGTTCCTTGGATACCTTGTGTGTGACGTACGCAACCCCTACCGGAGAAGTTCTTTGCAATACAAGAGTATCCATGGCCCGAAACAGCGAAGGACCTCCGGCAGTTCCTAGGAATGATTAACTTTCACATACGTTTCATGCGTAGGACTGCTCAGACTTGTTAACTCAACAGAAAATTTCAATTTCGGCTGAATAGCTACGGGGTCGTTGCCTATTGTTTTACCTATTGGTGTCTAGATAACAGCACTTCATACAAATGATATATTTTTCGGGTTCTTACTGTGCAATCATTTTTGTTACGTTAAATTAAACAATTTAGTAGCAGTTAAATACTAGATTTCTGATTGAAAAAAAAACAACACTAAATTCGTACCTTGGGACACTGATATTTTTTTACCTTGGGACTGCCCCTAGGTGCAAGCATTTGAAATTTTCTATAGCCTACTCTAGTTTAGTTATAATTATTCTTTTTACTGTTATTTTAGATGCCCCGGAGTAAAAATAACGTTACTAGACCCCAACCAATTGCAGAAAATGCCGTTAAAAAGGTGATTGAAAAACGATGTTCTATTCGAAAAGCTGCCGAAGAGTTTAAGGTTTCAAAATCTTTAATAGATCGTTATTTAAAGCTGAATAAAGAAAACGAAACTAAAACTGTCATCTATAAACCCAATATAGCTGTGAAGAGAGTCTTGAGAGATGAAGAGAAAGAGCAATTGGTCGAGTATTGTTTAACAGTATCTAAATTTCATTTATGGCATACCTAAAGAGCAATTCTTGAAACTAGCATATCAGTATGCAGTAGCTTTGAAGAAAACGTATCCAAATGCTTGGGATATAAGTAAGCAAGCTGGCAAGACTTTTTATGAATATTTTATTAAACGTCATCAAAATTTAAGCCTGCGAAAACCAAAAGCTACCAGTCTTGGCCATGCCACACCCTTTAACAAGGCTAATGTCAATGAATTTTTTGAAAAATACAAAGGCTTGCTGATGAAATATAATTTTACAAGTAAGAACATTCACAATGTTGACGAATCCGGGCTGTCTACTGTGCACACGCCGTTGAAAGTTTTAGCGCCAAAAGGATCAAAACAATTGGGAACTATGACATCAGCAGAAAGAGGTTAATAATATCACAATTATTGCTTGCGTTAATGCCCGTGACAATTCGGGACCTCCTTGAAAGATATACCCGCGAGTTCATTTCAAGAGCCACATGACTGACGGTGCTCCTCCGGAGACGCTGGGACTTGCTAATGTCAGTGGATGGTCCAACTCCAAGAAATTTGAATCCTTTTTGAAGCAATATGTAAGACCTAGTAAAGACAATAAAGTGCTGCTGATCATGGATAATCAGGAGAGTCACCTATCAATAATAATGGCTAATAAAAATTGTATAGTGATGTTCACATTCCCTACCCACACAAGCCACAAGTTACAACCTTTAGATCGAACTATCTTTGGTCCACTTAAGAAATATCATAACAAAGCTTATAACGAGTGGCTAATGCAGCATCCAGGAACGCCACTAACAATATTTAATATCGCTGAATGCTTTGGAAATGCTTACCCATTAGCTTTCACGCCATCATATATTCAAAACGGGTTTATAGTTACTGGATAATGGCCATTTAATGATAATGTTTTCGGGGAAGATGAGTTTTTGAGCTCAATTGTAACTACCCAGTTAACACATGAGTAACTTAAACCTCGCAGGTACGTACTGTTCAGGTGAACAAAATTACATTTTGAATAATATATAAAATGTACATAGCTGTGATATCAAAATGTGATATACTTCAGGTTATAGCACATGTATGTGCAACACATTATATCCCGGATACATGCAATATTTTATATGAGAGTACTATAATATTGCATATTTTGTTGCGACATAACTTGGGTACAGCAAAAATTCATAAAATGAATTACATGACCAGTATAGGAAATGAATTACATCGCAGGTATGTAACACACTTCATATCAGATTATTATATATGGCTACTGCTTGTAAATAAGTTAACATTGTAGAAACACAAAAATGTTTACGTGAATAAACAGCAGAATTATCAATACAGTCTTCCCTTCATGAAAATGAAGTATTATTGCTTATTTTTAGCTCAGCAACAAATTTACAGAAATACTTTATTCACGATTTTGCAAACAACAAAATAATGTTCATGCGATATATCAATAATATATTTATCTCCGTATTATCATTGTATAAAGAGTCTAGTGATATGCGTTATTCAGAACAATTTTTTGCGTGTTGACATTTTTGACGGCGGCGAGTTGAAATAATGTTAGTGTTCCTTGTTGTGAACTGTCATTTGTGATGTCTATGGTGTTACCTGCTGTCGTTACAATTTTAGTTCATTTTCGTTCACAAACAAATATTTGTTCCTGTCAATAGAAAAACAGGTAAGCAGAATATTTTTTCCATTCAATTTGATAAAGGTATTGCTTATAATTGAAAAAAACAATGTCTAGAAGAAAAGACGTTTTTTCGCTGGGCTCCTGCCAGAAACGACGCCGAGTATTACAGAACTGTTCTGATGGTAAAAATGATGCATTTTCTTTCAGTTCAGAAATAAATGATTCTAATGTTTCCACAGGCATACATAGCTTTATTTCTTCTTCAGTGATGCATTCTGTTGAGGAAAGTGCTTCTGATATGCCTGATAATATTTTGGAAGATACTATGAATATGTCTGATTCATTTGTGTCTCATGAAAATGTAGGCTTTGAGTCCCTTGAGAGTCCCCTAGAAAAATATACTGTCTATTTTTCAAGTGAAATTTGACACATATACTACCAGGAAAATTAATTCTACCGTTTTGCTGAGAACCAGGAAAATGAGTTTTGTTGTGGTGAAGTTTGAGGATGGCAGTATTTCTGAGGTGCCCTCAAAATGGCTAACATCAAATAACTCAAAGACATGGTGGCGGCCTATGAAAAATATGTCAAACTTGATTGCCAGGACTGCAGATCCAGAAAAAAGCTGGATCAAATATGAAATTTCATTGGAACGTTTTTGTGGTATGTTTCAGTTGTTACTATGATGTTTTCACTCAAGTTCCATTTTCTCTATTAATTCAAAAAGAATGATTTTGAAAAAAAAACAGTTGCAGGCTTTGTGGATATTTGCTTTTTTGCAGTCAATAGTTGAATGATATTTGTTTTTATTTTTGCAGATAGTCTGGCTTCGGCCAGAAAAGCAGCTGAGGACTCCAACTATTATTCTAGTCCGTCAGAGGATAAAGGGAGGGGTTTAAAATACAAAAAAACAAATGAAAAGTAAGAAGATGAGAGCTCTGATGAGAATGAAGGCAAAAGACTTATTAATTATTTTCTAAAATTATAGAAAATGAAAATAAAAAAAAATCAAATTTTCAGAACTCCCACCACTACCTACTGTTCCAGATGGAATATATAATCTAAATGAAAATGGGACATTGGAAAAACTAGATGAATTGTATGACAGGTAAAGAAACTCATTGCGAGGTCCAAAGTCTTATGTGAAAAAAATTGACCCATTTTTTCCTGAACTAGCCAATTTTTTATTCTAGAAAGTATATCGCATCAGTCAGCGAATCATCCACAAGTGGTCCAGATAATATCTCACCATCTGTAGTAGTTGAAGGTAAATAAATTAATTAGGCAATATTATGTAATTTTGACCGCAAAATGCAAGTCCACCTTATAGCACTGTATTCCCAATTATTCGACAATGGACACTGTTGGTGACTGGACACTGTTGTTACCTAAGAAGCTGCTATAATATGATGTTTGTCAACTGTTTAGAATACTGAAATAATATCAATGAAATTTCAAAACTGTCTCATATTTCAGGATCTCAGAATGAAGAATATGAATCAGTAATATTGGAAAGTACTGGAGGTAAGATATTAATTTAATGTTTTCAACATTTTTCAAAAAAATTCAAGAAATCATGAATTGCCCACCCATTTTTTATACTGTAAATAATCTTTAAAATGTAAAAATTTACCAAAATATTTGAGGAATTGAAATGATAATTGAAGGTAAGGACTCTCAGAATATGACTCCTTATTTTGCAATAGAAAACCAAGTTAGTTTGTATTTAAATTACTGTAATAACAATATTGTTGTCTTAAAAGGTATTGTTCCAATTTATTTTATACATTTAAATATATTGAATACATTTTCAATATGAACTTTCTGATCCAAATTAGCATAACATGACAAACAACTTGAGTATTAACACAGATTACTATTGTTTTAGAAATCATCCATAGAAGTTTTCCATCGGCTCAAGAAAAAGAGATTGACATGATTTCATCAGAGTGGTTCCGACATGCCAGACAAAGATTGTCAAGACAAAAACAGTGTTCTGAACATACTACAAATTAGTATATATTTTTGATTGATGCAACTAGTTTTCCTTTGTTTTCAATGGTTTTTATCAACAATTATTTATAAAAAGGATGTGAAATATCAATAATTTCTAATTGGTTAAATGCGAGCGCTTTCGATTTTTCAAGAAGATAGTTTTACCAACTGGGATATGTTATTTTCGTTTTTATTCGTCTATGAAATAGAGGTTTCAATATATTTTCATGAAGTTTTGTTTTATTTTTCCTTTTATAAAGCAGTGCTTCAAAGATTTGAATAAGTGACTTTCATAATTGGCTAATAGTACTTCATTTTCATCACGTACAGTTTTATGTACATTTTTCACCTCAAAAAATCAATTTTATAAACTTCAAGTGAAAATTTTACAGAAAACTGTACATGATAAAAATGAAGTACCTACTATGATGAAAGTTACATTCAAAGTATATGATATGTACTGAGTACATGCTTAGTGTTATATAAAAAGTACATGAAAGTTTCTTGCAAAGTATATAGTGGGCGTTACATACAGAGTACAAGGTAAATGTTATGTACAGTATATATCGTCGGCCTAATTGTAAAACCATGTAACTCCACGAAAATCAAAACCTCAAACCTCAAAACCAAGTTTCAATCCATCACAAAAACAAAGACCGAATCAAAACTTCAAGTCACAATTTCCAACACAATTGAATCAATTTCCAAGACAAATGAATCAATTTCCAAGACAAACACAATTCCCACAAAAACCTCAAAGTCAAAATCGAAATAATTTTTCAAATTGAATGAATTTTCAACGTGCAAATTTCCAAACTCAAAACCGACCCAATTTCCAAACTCAAGTACGTCCCCAAGTAAATCCCAACTTTTCTAACAATTCACAACCACAAAGACAAATAAACTTTTAACCAATAAGATCTGACACGAATTTCCAACAACAAAGAAATTCTGTCATTCAACCCAATCCGAATTTTCAAAGACCCAGCATTCAGAAAACGTACTGTATGAATCCTGAATACGATTATTATTATGAAACAAATGAAAACGACTATTACGATCCAAGTTATGATCAACCCAATTACGAATATTTATGCATTGATTATACTGCTAATCAAGAATCATATTATGAACCTGAAAATAATCATGAAACGCAATATGACACTCAACAATATTATCAATAAGAATATGATAACGCTTCTAATTATTTCCAAACCAACCTTGAACCAATTAACGACTATCTTACTGAAAACAATGAACAATACCGGGATTTTCAGATAGACCATCTATACATAAAACCGCCTATCAGCAAAACGTCCAGCGAGACTTCAGACAAAGACATCTCACAATAATTGATAACCCAGAAATTCCTAATATAAATGCCAGAATAAAAACAGTTAGTCCGAATAATTTATATTACATTCACGATATAACAAAAACTTTCAAAATACTTATTGATACGGGAGCAGGTATTTCAATTTTAAAACCTAAAACAGCCGCAACACTCACAGAACGAATCCCTGAAAAACTAACAATCTCAGGTATCACTGAAGA
>WOGR01004218.1:0-14964 GCA_015342045.1 Leptinotarsa lineolata | reverse complement strand
AATAATTGAATGAAGTATATTTTAAAGAGAAATCTCCATCTTCATTCGAAAAAAAAAATTATGACAACTTTCAAAGAAAGAAAGAAACCAATTATTTTTAAAAAGAACTCTATTCATAAATATGTACCTCATGCAAAGAAGTAACTTTCAGACACAAACTGGTAAAAAAACCTCTCGAAACGAACTTTGAACTACACAAAAAAATATTTTATGCTGTTTTTTAGGGTTTATAATCTTCCACAATCCGAAAAAATGAAAGAGAAATCAATAGAAAATCTGCTGAAGTGTAGTAAAGGGCAAACTGAAAAGTTCACCCCGAAAAGTTACTGCGTAATATAAACTACTGAAAAGTCCAATTAGTCATAAATTTTTGCCTACAAAGTTGAAAAAATTTTTATTTTCCAAACAACTACTTTTATATCTGTTCTAAAAAAACTGTTCTAAAATCTGTTTTTACAATAATCAGCTGTCGCCTTCATACGAACGGCAACTCTCGGAAGTTGAGAAACTTGTGCGAGCTGAGGACTAACGAGGTCTTACCTTCTAACGTGTGATTCCCATCACAATATGAACATTGAATTATATGAAAAACACTTTTTTCTAGTTAGTTTGTACTCCAAACATTCGTTATGAAATTGAATAAAATATAATTCTTCAAATGATACTTATCTCATTCATTGAATGAAAGCTCATTCAATGAATGAGTACTTCGGAATTTGGATCGGTAATGCACTTTGTTATCAATATTCCAACCATCTATCATTTTCCGGACTAATTTTGTGGGTATGTAAAATTCAGTTCAATTTGTTACAATTACCATTATCACCAACTATAAGCGTAATTTTCTGAGATCAATATAAATATTATAGAAATATATGTTATATGGTATAATGTAATGTTACACCAATTTATTCGTAGAGTGCAGCAGCAATTCTGATTTCCCAAAAATTCAACGTTTATAGTAATAAGAAGTAAAACCGAATTTCACTTCATCTCTCAACTTCTCAAATTCCATTGTGTTCTTTTCCAGTCGAATAAACCGAACATTTCCTACTTCTATCTACCAATACAACAATATAAATTGCTTTATAGGAACTCATTGAAATATAATTATGAAGATAATAATTTGGCTCACTTAATCTGTAATCAATAGGCAGTACTTCATTCAAAACAAGTATAATACCTAAGATTATTGGGTATTGAAACTCTAGGAAAGAAAACTATTGAAAATAGTCAATAGAATGAGTCGCCTCATAATTTCAACATTTTTACGTTCTAAGACGGACTCTGATAGAGAACGTGCAGGTTGTGAGAAATCTCTTTCTTGATTTGACAAACTATACTTTGATCTCAAGATATCACACTGTAACAATTATCATATCAATATCAATATCTCGAAGTTGTATCAGCAATTCACAAGTTTCTCTTATAAACCAAATGAAAATTTCAAATAATCAGATGCAATATCAAATCTAAAAGTGACTTTTTGTAAAACATCACGTTAGCTCTCTGTGAAAATATTCATTTCATTTGAGACCTTAATAAAAGACAAAACACTTCAACCATATAATATTTTGAGAGGGAAATCCAATGAATCATTCTCAGAAATTTCGTGCTAAATGACACAGCTTGTTATCACCTTTCACGAATCGTAAAAACTTATAATCAGGCAAAACTCATTTTCGTCGCCACTCAAACAATCAAGTTGATATTGTGAAAATCACAAATACAAATAACGTCTGTAGAAAAGTTAAAAAGATAAAAAATGCGCAGTGTCTTCTCTGGATTTATAGTAATAAATTAGCTCATAATGCAAAAATGCTACCGCAAATACCGAAACATTTCATTATTATCAATTCAAAAGTACTAATGTATTATCTTTTTCAACTTTCATCTACAGAAGACCCTGAATTTAGCTACTTCTTATGAGAAAATCCATTTGAATCAGAAATTGAAGTCAACCACTTTCTGAAAAGCAGAGAGTTCCTTGTATCGATTCAAAGTAGATTCTCTCAAGATATTCCCACACTTAACGATTAATAAAACGGGATGGCGCTCCTGTCGTCTAACAAAATATATATTACCCTATAAGAACGCATTTGCCTTGCCTTAACCCTGGTTTTGAAATTCAATAAATTTGACGGCGTTTTGCATGACATTTATGTCACGTATATTAGCAAACAGTATGAGGGTGCTGTACAAACTTGTTCCCCCTTTTATAATACTTGTCATCCTTTGAATATTTAGGTCTCTATTGGCATTCTTCCTGTAAGACGATAGGAGATAGAGTATTATAGCTCTCATAAGAGTAACTTCTTGAGAAAAACAGCGAGTTGAATATTCAAAATTACATGAAAACGGATATAGTCCAGTCATTTGGTAGTTTCACCTGGAAAGTTTTCCGGGAGTTTTGAAAATTGGTTATATTATGGAATTCAGTATGCTCTTTTCGAATTTTAACTTTGCCACCTCGTATCTACGCTGCTCGGGCCACCATATTGAAAAAATGGCGCCTAATACCCCTTTCCGGTGCATTTCACGAGAAAAATCTTTTTGTACAGAAATTTTTCTACAATTTATGTATTTATATATATTTTTTAAATCAATAGTTTTGGCGTACAAGCGCCGCAAAGTACATTTCAATAGACGTTTTGAAAAAATCATTTTTGCACCACCTGGAGGTAGAGTAAACGTCACGTTTTTTATCGTGGTTTCCGCTGTAGGCCTAATCCACATTTGATGCATTTATTTAGAAATTTAATGCAATCTCCTTCGCTTTGCTGTTCCTGATGAACCAGGCGTTACGACTTCGTCTTGGGCACGAGTATCAGACTCATCGCAAGCCTCTTCGTTTTCGATTTCATAGAAAGTTTTTTCGAAAATAGTCACCGTTTCATACTCTTCATCGTAAGTATATGATGGAATTTGCGAATTATTCAAGTACCAGTACAATTTGTGCATATAACGGAGCATTCCAATCTAGATTTTCTGCATCCACAGACTTTCTGACATCCTTTTTTACATTTACAAGAAATAAGTTTCAATGACGATTCTGGAGCTGGGGGTTTAATCATCGTAACATTACCATTGTTATGCATTTTTTCATTCTCGTACCATTCTCTGAACCTGGTGATAGGTTCGAAATGAATGTTGTCGTGCTGTTGCTTCTGTTGGTGGTAGCGACGCAATGTTAAATTCACTCATATATGCTGATTTTGTGAAGCATATACTATATTCGTTTAAATACATGCTTTTCTTACTTTTCACATCACTGGAACCGTATAATTCAAGGAGGACACATTCTCCTGCTCTAGCAATGATCTCTAGATCTACGTTTGGATTTTTAAATACTTCAATAACCTCGTTCAAATCAGTATTTTTTCGGAGTACATTAATGAATTTAATTTTTTTTGATTAAAGAGTGCACATGTTGTATCACAGCTGAAGGAATGCAAAAATAAAATATGATCTGCAGCTATTTTATCTATGATACTTTTAGTGGAATATATTTGTTGGGAAATTTTTCCTTTTCCTGGTTTGAGAAAATACACGTTTGATCGCCTACATAGAACTGTGAAAAGAATCAGAAGATCTATATCTTCGCCGACCACTATTACGGTATCGAATTCTGGTGAAACACTTATTGCGGTATTGATGATTAGCGTATCCTCATCTTCAGTGGCTTGAGAGACCATAAAATTTTCAGCTTCAAATTCTGTCTTCAACATTCTTGTTTGCATCATTTCCCATCAATTTTTTGTATATTTTAAAAAAATATTACGAAAAAGACGTGATGGTGTAGATGAATGATACTTTGTGACGCTGGTACGCGAATACTATTGATTTCACAGAAAAAATTATGAATACATAAATTGTAGAAATTTTTTTCTAGTTCAATGATGTGTATGAATGTTTTTCTCATAATATGCGTCGGAAAGAAGGGTATATTGTGAAAAAACTTTTATTAGGCGCCATTTTTTCAATATGGCGGCGCAAGCGACGGAGATACAAGGTGGCAAAGTTGAAATTCGAAAAGAGCATACCAAAATTCACAAAATACCGAATTTCCAAAACTCCTGGAAAACTTTCCAGGTAACCCTTTTATTTTGACCAAATGATTGGCGTAATATGGAAATAAAGGCACTTGGGCGAATTGGTATGAATGAATGCGTTTGACATCGAATTTTGAGGAATACCTGCAATGTGAGTTTGCTAAAAAGACCTTCATGTTACCAAGCATGTGATATTATTCAATTTCATGGAACCAACTCGTACCTGAAAGGTCACGTCCATAACTCAATTGTTATCGCTTGAGTTATGTCATCAATTATTGACACGTCATTATAGTGAACTGCTATGTGAAAATAAACTTATCATGTTTATTAGATAGATAGTAGATAGATAAGTTACTTCTGAATAGAAACCTCAAGTCCCTACTAGAGGTTTTTCAATGAATTGTTATGCCTATGTATAGGATTATTATTTTTTCAAATAATTTTCTTACAGTCAACTTTAAGAATATATCCAAAATCGAATTCTAGTCATCTTATGGTGAGCAAGATGTCTTGAAACCTGAAAAAACTGGGTCATCTATGATCTTTTGGGGAAAGGCTGTGGTTTGAACACAAAAACTCAGTATTCTGTTATCTGATATTTTATTTAATTTTTCTGTCTTCAAGCGTATATTTTATTTCAAATCAAGTAGTTCTCAGTATATATTATATATACTCCATGAAGAAAGAAAATTAATCAACGATTCAAATGTAAATTTATGGTAACATTTCATTGTTGATGGCAGTTTGAATAGTTAGGTTGCAAGGAATTCAGTAATACATTTGTAACCCGGGTAATCAATGTCCAAAAGTAACAAATGTACCTAATCACATTGAAAAAAATCAAAATGTTGAAGGAATTCTGATAATGAGAAATAGATGATGAAAGAGTTTAAATAATATTTTGGACTAATAACAGTAGAACAAAGATATGATTGTAACAAAATTCATATAGATACTGATTCTGTTAAATTATGAGAATTTTCAAAAGTTCCGACCTCAGTCCTCTTAGGACATTATTGCATAAGAGCCAATTTTGTATATGTATTAGTTATTTCACTCATGCGTATAAATAGAGGTGTCTTCTAAGAAATTCGTGAACGTTTCCAAAGCGAATAGAATGTTTCAGGTGGAGACGATAATGGGAATTGTTGGTTCACTGAACCAGACAATCTGCTGATATTTCCTGTCCATGAATGCGCAGCTTGACTTTTTTATTTGCAAAGTATATGAAAGGGGTTATTTCATCAACAAATTATGATTTTGTCACAATGTCACAAATTTGTTCAAATATACTGTTCAAATACAAATAATGATACTGTGAAGTGGGTGAGTACGGCCCTGCCCATTAGGAGAAGGTCTAAATGTCCAGGTATTGGGTTTCGATTCAGCAAATGAGATGTGAACATCCAAGAATGATTTCAGTCAAGACATCGGCAAGAGAAACAAGATAGAGAAAGTGAAAGAGTGGAATATATGATTCTAAAACGTTAATTATCATCACTAACGCTGTAAACTGTATTTTTGTCTTATTCCACAAAATTGTGTGTCACTTGTTGAAATAATCTATATGTCTCATAATAATATGAACCTCAATGTAAATGAATAGTTCTCATTTGGTAAATGTGAATATTTGAATATATTTTTAGACATTCAAAAGTTCTTCTACTTCTCCTTTTTTTGTACTACTATGAACCAGTTGGTGGTTAGGTATGAGAATAGCTCTAGGCTCAATTTCAATGGCATACCATGTCATTTTTTCGAAATATTTGTTTCTGCACAATATTCTTTATAGAAGCATGTAAAGCATTTTACTAGTATATTCAGGATATATGTATTTTGAAGGATTATATGGAATTTGTGGGTTCTTCCTTCCGGGCTTTCTCATTTCCGAGTGAGGAGGTCTTCCTTTGTCAATGCATTTAATGTACAATTTTCAAGACCGGATCTACGATACACTCATTCATATCGTGACCGGATCCTCCTTCTTCGCTACGATAATATCTTGCCCCGTCGTTAAGGTAGTGTCAACTTCGGAAACTGTTAACGACCCTACCACACCATGGTCAGGTGATTCCTCACATCTTCTATCCATATTCCTGGAGAAGGATTCCTTCAGGCGTGTCTTTACAGTAAAAATACGTCTGAAGAAGCTAGTGTATACCAAAACACGTGTTGCGTTTTTGTAAAACTGTTTGGTAAAAATCTCACAATGAAGTATTTCTCGAATAAGATGGATTTTCATCAAGTATCGTCCGATTTCATCATAAAAAATATCAAATACAATGTGTGTCTTGTCACAACTGCTTTTAATGATAGGAGGTTACTCAAAACAATAATTAAGCAATAATAAAAATGCATTGAGAAAGATAATATAAACAGTTATTACTAAAAAAATTCCTAACAGAAGTTGATGTAATTGAGAAAGTAAACATACTCTTATTCATCATATTCATTCATGATACTGTGTGAAGCCACTCATTATTTAATTTCGTTAATAACGTTTATTAAGTAATTAAAAACTGAACACAATATTATCTTTGTTACTTCATCAAAATAAACAATAAAGTGAGTTGTAGTTCCACTTTTCTCCAAATTTTATTCTCCATTATCGATTTTGTGTGTTTTTCCACTGATATTATTTGACAACTACCGATTTCTTAAAATCATCTCCTTCCCATGTCCTTTGGTCTATTTTCCTCTCCATCATCGTTTCTACCTCATTTACTAAAATGTAAATTGCAGACTGTAATTGAGGTCAGTGCAGTGACTATACGTGAAACTTTTCTTTTCTTATACGAGGAATTGGGCAAATTTCTGATATGCGGTTGGTTAGTACCTCGTTCACCAGGTGGGGCGATGACAAACATGTTGTTTGTTGTTCGCTTCGGCTTAGTCCGAGGAATGATATACTGAAAGGAATTCGAATTTTAATTACAGAATATCATCGACTCTATGTTGATGATGGCTACTACCTTGCACTGACGAGAGGCCAAATAGCCCGAAACCGGTCTGCAAGTGTGCCGTTCAATAATTGAAAATTGATTCCGGCAGTTGTATCGCCAACAGCATATGCAGGAAATACTTCAGTGAAGATTCCTGCACTGACACCTGTCGAATATAATCCAATGCCCTTGGTGGTATTAGCCAGGGGAGTAGTTGTTTTCTAATAAATGTCAGTCCATTAACCCACCGTGTAGGGAGTTGAGACTGACCTGAACAAATTGTTCCTTCGAGTGATTTGATTTTTAGCCAGTATTCAAGTATGCCCACTGACTATATGTGAAATATTTAAAAGTATTTAAGTGTTTTAAATAGAGTTTGTATCATACCATGTATGAATTCATTTATTATTCATCTCGATTATCAGGAAAATAATCTGAAAGACAAATAAATTATTATCATTATGATTTCAAGTTTTTGCTGGATCCAAAACATTGCTATAAAGAAGTCATACATACTGTGTGACGAATTATAAAGTAAATCTAAAGAGATAATCAATGTTCTTCATTCATATCAACACTTATATTCACCGACAAAAAAAATGAACAATTATCCCTTGTCGTCGATTTGATACCTCAATTTTCTATGATGTTCACAAGGACTGGAATAAAGAAATTCAATTGCTTCAAAATAGATATTGAATCCCTATCAAAAATAGAGAAGAAATGTGTATGACTATAAACCATCAAAAATTAAAGACTTCACAATATTTGAAAGTGCCAAAGTTCACGGTTTTTATTGAACATTTTCACAAGACGATATATATTTGTGGATTGGTTGCCTCGTTATCCCTGAAATGAACAAAAACTGCTATGATTAAAGAGAACAAAATCAGGTCTGGTAGGCCATGGTCGAATGGAACCTGAAACACCAAACGTTTCGTCTGCTACTGCGGCAATCAATCATTCGTTTCGGAGACTTCGAGATAAAACCTTCACCCTCGCAGTCAACGCACATACTACTGATGATTGGCAGTATCAGACAAAAAGTTTGATACAGCAGGCGCCAAGTGTGATGGCGAGCCTGCCCCCATGCGCACAAACCCATTTTCAATGTAACTTTCACTACAGCTCTCTCAAGACATACAAATGCTCTGTACAGGGAGCTGTTGACGTTTGGCATTGTCTGTTTGTATTCAGATAGTCACTGATTAAAGTTTATATTTCGATAAGTGTATCATTATATAACATTTTAATGAACTGTACTACTACCTATAATACTAAATAAAATATGAAAATAAATTACAAAGAAGTCATGTTCCATTTGCTACCTGAGGGGTTTGTCCCACAAAAATCTAGTTCGGAAACATTTTATTTCTTCATTGATTTTCATTTTGGATTATAGATTTTTGTAAGGAAATTAACTTTCTATAACTCTATTATCGAGCAGACCTCCAAAATATCCATTTACTTAGGGTTTCTCGTTAATTCTTTTATTTTAATTCTCACTTAGTATTTTAGTAGTTTTTTTATTGCACATATTTAGAATTCTGACTTCTCTCGAAACGAAAGTTTATTGCCTAAAAACATATGGATATTGAGAATGACTGAACTGTTCACGCCACTGAACCAAATATTTTTGATTACTTTACTTATCGGTAACAAACTTATCGAGTCTATGGAATTGGGGCCAAATGGTTGAATCTTCTTGACTATTATACCCCGACGATTGCTAGTGGTGATTGTTCGAGTGTTGCTCCGAACACATTTTTTAACCGATGAATTCAGTCTATTCTGGGATTTCGGCCGGGAACTAATTCGGATTCTGAGTCTCCTAGCCACGAAGTTACACTAGTTTTTGTTGGTAATAAATTTTATTTTTGATAAATGTTGTGTCCGTCTAAATAATAATTCACCTGTCACTAATCCCGACACTACCCTAATTAAAACGAATCATAGGTACGACAGTGGCCGGCAATGGGCTTATCGTAATCCAATAGTACTTTAGTTGAAAGGGCGCTTGCTGTACTTTAGGTTACAGTCTACCACAGCCTACCAGCCTTTGTTTTGTTCTCTTTAATTGCGACTCGGGCCGTGAAAGAATATGTTCGTATGAAAAATGTCCTCTTTGGAAGCCAGAACAAGCTATTCAAAAAATATTGAGTTTAAACGGTACCTGGTAATGACATATAGAGTAATATAATTGAGTTCCTCTCAACGTGCTTACATTAGGAGAGTTTGATGGAAATGTATTTCACAACCGGCGAAGTGCATTTAAATGTTAGGAATCGCATGGTGAAAGGTAAGACACCGTTATTCCATAGATCGCACAAGTTTCTACTCCTGAGGGTTGTCGTTCCTGAGATTGCATCAGCAGGTTAACTAAATAAGAGGTTGTAACAGATTTTTCAACATGTTTTTTCAACTGTTTAAAAATTCACAATAACGAAAATATTTTTTCTATTGATCTGATAATCATGCATATATAGACCGAAATACAGCTAATAAATAATTCCATATTCATCAACTATTTATTGTTCAACTGAGCATCATTCGTCACCATTGCGTGGGAATGAACGATCAATACTTCAGCTGCACCTCAGTTAATCCAGTGTTTTCCTAATTCATTATGATACTCCTAATATTATTTTTGGTCATGTCAGTGGCAGAAGATTAATGTGAATTATTTTGTGATACATCAGTTTTTGTTTACCCAGAAACTGAAGAATAGTGGGACAAAAAGATACACATAGAAAGAATAAATTTGATGGATCATCTAGTGGAAAAAGAATGCTCAATTTTTTTCATTATTGATCACTATTTTTATAAAATCTGATGGAAGGTTGCCGGTGGGGTTTCAATGAGGCATTATCTGAGCTACCGTATTGAACGTTGACTCTAGCCGTTGGAAATGGAACTACATAAATCACTAAACGTTTTATTTCAATGATATCTCGGAAAATGAAGAAAATACTACAGCTTGTCAAATGTAGGAATAGCTTTCTAAATTTCGATATAGCCTCGCCCACTTGATGCTCCTTCTTTAGAAGACGGTGAGAGCGAGAGAGAGAGAATTCTCAAGTCTCTTCCTAGATTTGACAAACTGTACACGATCTTTATCGGTGTTTGGTTTCCGTAATCCTCACCAAAATTACTTTGAAAAAACTAACCCTACATTGAAGAGAATAAAATTCGAACTGGCAGGCCAAACGTTTCGTCTATTACTACGGCAGACATCATCAGTGGTATATGCTTGGACTGCGAGGATCACGAATTCTCGTGACTCCGTCCGTGAAGGCCTATGTTCTTATCATATCTTGCAACATTTTTGTTCTTGCCAGTAGTATTTAGAATGAATTTTCCAAAATAAACAAATAAAAATGATTGCAAAACCTTGAATGATAGAATTGGATACATCTTTTTATTCTATACAGTGTTGGAGAATAATTTTTGAACATAATGTGCCAGAATGTTGTTCGTGAGCGGTATCTCTATCAAAACTTCCAAGAAAGCACTCCCTACTTTATTTCAAATGGCACTCTATTCGAAATTCCCACATTTCAAAGGCAACCTTTGTTGTTTTGTTCCAATAATTGAAAATCGATTTCGGCAGTTGTATCGCCAACAGCATATCCAGGAAATACTTCGGTGAAGATTTCTGCACTGACACCTGTCGGATATAATCCAACGCCCTTCGTGGTATTATCCAGGGGAGTAGTTGTTTTCTTATAGGTGTCAGTCCATTAACCTACAGTGTAGGTAAGTTGAGAGTGGCCTGAACGAATTTTTCGTTTAGATAATTCAATTTTGTTAGAATATAACATTTTGTTATCATTCTATTATCATAAAAATCTGCATTAAATTATAGCTTTTCTTGTCCCTGAGTCAAAAATTTCCAGATTCTCAAGAACATTGTATTTGCAAAATCTTTCCCCAATTTTTCAATATTTATTATCAAATTTTGCCAAAATTTGTACATTCATCTTTCTGTATAATAACAACCTGAATGATTTTCTAGATTTTCAGTCACACTGTCCGTAAACTTTCTTCAAAAAACTCATGAAGGTAGTTACTGGTTCATGATTCATTGAAGTTTAACGATTGTGTTAATGCCTTTCATATTTTTTTCTCCGAAACTGAGAACCATATCTTCAACATGGAATTGTATAATTACTATTTTAGGTCGTTTCATCAAAGCTTGTGCATTTGGATTTAAAATTATATCCCCGAGGTTTTTGAATAAAACATATTGATTTTATAAAATCAAAACATTTTTTTTAATTTCTTAGTCTGATGTATCCAGCTCAAGAGATTTAACCATCACAATTTCACCTCAGAGTTGAACTCGAGTAATCTCTGCCGGTACTGTGAAAAAACCAATCCCCTTTAGGATCGAAATGCCGCTTCGAACTCATCAATCAGGATCTTTCAGGATCAACCTCACGATTGCCTTTACTCTCATAAATTATACTGAAAAAAAATTACAACTCTATAGGGCTTGAACTTCGATGAAATCGATAAGCCTATTTGAATGAATAATAAATGTTGGGAATTCAGTAGTTTGCTTGTAGACCCCTGCGTTTTTTTATAGGCGAAGAATTTTCATAGATACAAAAATGCAATAAATGAAATGAACTACCATGGGGATAACTTGTCTATCACAAACCATTATGGTGTGGGGGAAATTGTAGTCATAAAATGATACCTGTTACATCGATATTGTGCCTTCAGTATGACCAAGTTTCAGAATTTGAAAATAGTATTGGGGCCTCTATTGACATCATTGAATTCTAGAGAGTCTAGAGACTATCAAAACTGAATATGAATTACTTTTTCACCGGCACCCTCAAAAGACTTCGAGGAGTATTTTCAAACAAATAGTAGGAAACTCCCATAGAAAAAACTTCAGTCCACGATCCAGAATATACCTTCCGTAGCCACTCAGTAGTGAATAATAAGTGATCCCGAATACCGATAACAATATTCCTATCATTTATTGTTATTTCATATATACATAAGAACCTGATGATTATATTCCTATTAGTAAACATCTGCATTCATTTCTCAATCACGATTCTCTGGTTCGTTACTTTGGTTGCTTGTTGGATTTCGTTTCGTTTCTCAAGCAGTACATGCAAAACGTGATTTTTTTTGAAAACCGATGAATCATTGATGAAATTGTTTGAATGAATGAAGTTAATTCAAATTCATACTTAGTACATTGAGACCCAACCCAACAAAGCATTATCTGATTGTACTTTATCGAAATGCTTTGTTATATTCCAGGTTGTTCTACCATGTATTGATGATCCATATTTATGTGTTGTCGACTATAACAAGTTGAATTTGCATTGTCTTGAAATCAGGTCACTTCAAGATATTCAGATTGTTAGAATCACTAATCGTCCGAGATGATAAGAAACTATAGGTCAATTAGGAGCGTTTTCTCCACTTTTTCTGCAAAAAAGTCACTTTCAACCTAATGTCCGTCCCTATGGAGACGATGTTTTGACTGACACATTCGACTGGTATAGGAAAAACTTTTTTCTTGGAATCGCTCTTACATAAGCTAGTGATTTACAGAACATTATTGGACTGATGGTAAAAAAAAAGACTTCTAGCTCTGGTTATGTTTCTTGACTTGAAAAAAGCATACGACTGTCTGGATCATAATATCTCGCTAACCAAATTAGAGAAATATGAAATAAGAGGAAATTCTCTGAAATGGTTTCACATATATTTAGCGAACAGACAACAGATTTAATTCAAGTCATCCTTTCGCGTCTCTTTGAGGGTATCATAAGGATTTTCTTGCAGTGATGTTGATCTTCATGAAAATCCATATGATTAATACGTGAAGGGTTCATATACAGGGTAACAATTTGAAAACTTACAATGGCTATATCTAATCAACCAAATAGAATATAAGAAATTACTGAAAACAACTGCCATAATAGGAAGGGTGAAACTTGTTTTCACTTACCCCACTCGCTCCCAGCCACCCCAACTTTATATTCTTAAACGGCAACCCCCCACTATAAAGCTGCATTCGATGCAGTAAGTTTTGGTTTATTGAATAAAACAATATTCATTTAAATTCAAATTTTATTTGCTGTTATTGATTCAAGGAATGTTTAAAAACATTCTTTCTACCATCGTAGCATTATTATCGAAACTCTCAAACATTTTACGCCTGTACTGTTTCTGTTTATTTGTACCTGAAAAAATTTGACTCAGTGAAAGTAAAAAAAGGGTTGTTTGAAATATTCGTTTTTGAGAGGTGTTTTTGTATTGCATTTTTTACTTTGACACGAGAAACGATACTCTTATTATTGATTGTTATTTCTATACGTTGTACACGAGAAACATAGTTTTTATCTGCAACAATGGTGTACAGCTGAACGTGTGGTAGAAAAGATCAGTGTTTGTTAAGAACAATTAAAATATTCAACCAGAGGCACCCGGAGAGAAATGTAAGTCACTTGTACATTCGCCAACTAGTAGCAAAATTTCAAGAAACTGGTACTGTCACAAACAAAAAAAAGGGATCAGTCAAGATTACTGGACGAAGCAACGCAAATTGAAGTATGGGACAGTTTGCAATGAATCATACTTTATGAATCGTCAGGCAGCTACAGCAACCGAATTATCCCGCGAAACTGTAAAGAAAGTACTTAAATTACATAAATATGAAATTCAAATCCACCAAGATCTTCGTGACGATGACCCTGACAGAAAAATTGAATTTTGTGAAAATATGAAAGCTGGAATTATTGAAAATCCTGGGCCCATCAAAAATATTTGCTTCATTGACGAGTGCATGGGCACGCAAATAAACAAAACTGACGTTACTTGAGTGACGAGAACCCATGACTATTTAGAGAAGGGCATATGCAATATCCCGAAAAAGTAAATGTTTGGGCTGTTATGTTGCATATTGGGAGATGCAAGTATTGGTTCATTATTCATAGTAGGTAATTTAGATGGCGAAATGAATGCTCACAAACTAGAAAGATCTATCGGACCTCGGATAGTTCATGAATTAGAGAATCAAAGAGACATACACGGAAATTTATTTTCAGAAGAAAATTCATTACAGTTTCAATAGGATGGGGCACCTTCTTATTATATAGTTCTAGCTAGACAATGATTAGATACTATCCGAAACACAGAACTAGACACCTTTCTGAAACACATCAACAGCATAAGGCCTTCCATCACTTTCACGATAGAAAAGGAAGTCCACATTGAACTGCCATTCTTAGACAAATTGGTGAAAAGAACCGACAATAAATGTATTGTCGGTCCAAAAGCCCACTCACACGGGACAGTTTCTGAACCACGAATCCAACCACCATCAATCGACTGAAAGAGGAATTATCAAGAATCTAGTAGACTGTTCTTCCGGGCTCTGTTATACCAAGGAAGGTCTAGAGAAGGAACTGGGCATTATCAAAAATGATCTTTAAAGGAATGGTTACTCTAAAGTTATGGTTGAAAAGACTTTGTCTGAAGGACAGCAAAAGCCTCACAAAGAAGAGAAGCCGTCAAAACCAGTACTTGCACTTCCCTACATCAGAGAATTGTCGGAAAGGATAAAAAGAATTGGGTCCAAGTATAACATCTGAACCTGCGTCAGATGTAGAAACACTATCCGTAGTAGCCTCACGAAATCCAGGTCACCAAACGCGGATGGCGATTCCAAGAATTGCATTTACCAGATACCCTGCGAGAGCGGAAAATCCTACATCGGTAAAACTAAGAGGCCATTGAAAGTCCGCATTGCCTAGCACAAGAAACACACACACAGCGAGGATAAATGAGCAAATCGGGAATAGCAGAGCATGTTTTGACTCATCAACATAAAATCAAGTGGTCCCAAGCTGAATTCATCCACAAAGAGGAACACTGGTTTAGAAAAAAATTCAAAGAAGCCGCATACATGTTGACCAACAACGCATTTAGCCAAG
>WOGR01004217.1:0-14966 GCA_015342045.1 Leptinotarsa lineolata | reverse complement strand
GAAAAAAACAGTGAAAAACATAAATCAGCCAGTGTACCTACCGACAATAGCTCAACAACGTCGTCGTTGATACATAAGTTACTACAGAACCATCTCATTTGAAGTCTTCCTCTACAGAATCTTCAATAACATTGCAATCAAGTTTAACTTCTGAATCAAAAGAACTTCAATCTACAACTTCTCAAGAAAATATTGAATTTTTGAACTAGATGTTAGTGAAGATAATGATTCATCTCAGAATGTAAATATTCTAACCGAAAAGGAAGCTAATAATATCGACTATAAAATTGTTTGTTATGTTTTGTGACAGGAAATTTTAAAAAATATCTAATGTACTATCCAACATCGAAGATCAAGAGAAGTACTTATGCAGAATTATTAAATGAACGGAACAAAAATCTGGTCCGAAAATATCTTATCATACAGAATGTAGAATTGGTTTCGATAATAAAATATCCTCTTCCGAAAAACCATCCAGTAAAAGGCATTTTCATCAGAAATAAATGACATCATCGAGGAAGACGTAATTGAGGAAGGGCGATGTTATTCATTTGTACATTAGCATAAAGTGTACACCGATGTATTGGAAAAAATCTTTGATATCAACTACCAAGTTATGTTAGTGATTCGCTCAAAATTTAATTAGATATATAATTATTATGACAAATTAATGTACATAATTTTTTAATCATTTATAAACTTGCTTATTTTGTTCAGAAACTGACGAAGAATGATATTGACGACGATGATGCCATCTACTGGAGTAGTGACGAAGAAAATGAAAATATCGACGAAAATGATGGAATTTATAAAAAATTCATTAAATATCTTTTTTACACGTAATCATACTTTTTTGTACTTTATGATACATTTTTAAATTCATGTAGCATGGCTATGAACGTAATGAAATAATTTTTTTATTGGATATCTTGAAAGATCATAATCGATTAAGCATTCGCGCTCCCACTTACAGTGAACTCTCTGTGTCTGGCAAGATGAAAAACAATTGAAACTGTCCTGCTATTGGGGTAAAATTTTTTTATAGGTCCCGAAGTAAGATATATAAAATTTAGCTTTTATACTATAAAGAATGTATAATTATAATTTGTTGAAGTTTTAGGGGTGTTTGGCAGGGGGTAGCAACTGTCATAAGTGTCCGGCAGTCGATGACGAGATTTCTAAAGTTGTCTCGAATAAAATATAAAAAATTGAGCTTTATTCTTCAACGAATTTTAGGTAATATTTTATACACCATTACATTTCATTTCGATGAAAGCGAAATTTATGCCAATGTCAAATATAGAATAAAGCCATTTATTAAAAAAAATCTCACTTGATGCGGACTTTAATGATCACACTGTACATTTATTAGTCAATCGGTGTGATTTTTACGGAACAATTCTAAGTTTCAGCAGCAATTTTCACGTTATGGAAACTAATAAAAACTACAAAACTCCGAGACAAACAGAACGATAAATTAACCGAACAAGATGACAAGATGTTCTTTCCAAATTACAGATACCAATTATGCTTAGTCACTCTTGAGATGTTACGATACTTTCTACGAGACTTTCTAGAAAGTAAAAGACGACTGGAACTGAATTACCGAGAATAACTTTATCTCGAAGATTAACTCGTGAAGTTTGTTCAATGTTGTTGTTTTGGAATCACTCGACCGACTCTTTTGGAGAGATCAAATTGATTTCCGAATCACAGAAGTCGCTAGTGGAGTATGACTTTTCAGCTGATTATAACTCACAAAGTTGTCAGAGTCGGCACTATTGCAAACTTCTAAATTATTGAGCATAGGAGGTCGGTTGAATTAGAAAGATAGTAGTGTTTTTGTTTTTTCGATGATTAACGTGGTACTTAACAGAAAAACAATTGAACATCACGTTTTCGATTTATTAAAAAAATTAAATGACATACCCTGCATATTACTACCTTAATCGATTGCCAACTTTTTTCTGAATTCTGTTTAAATCTGTTTCTCCTTTAATCAGCTGTTGTATCATTTTGTTTTAATTTTAAAGGGTATCCCCCACTAAGACAAGTCAAATCTCCCCTATCTCCAAATCCCAAAATCACCCATTGAATATGTCAATTGGGCTGAAAAAACATGTTCGACATGGTCCATAGGTCAAGTGATTCGCCCCCCCCCCCTGCTGGGGAGCCAAAAAATGGTTTTCTTTATTTATTTTTTCCAGCTCACTATTTGATGAAACATTCTGAGAAAATTCATGAGTATAGGTGATGATAAGATGTTTCGAAAAAAATAAATTTTGGCCTCCGAAACCACGTACCCACCCCTTGATAAAATAAAAAATGACAAAAAAAAAGTCAATTGATTTTCTGAAAACTTATGAAGAAATACGTCTTCATGAATTTTTTCTGATTTTCTTCAGATCTGGGCACGTTTCAAATGTCCCTTTTTCGTAATTTCGGTCGTTTTTTACGTTTTTTGGACGTTCCTTGCGAGCTCAGGAATGCATATTTGACCTCGTTGAACCTAAGAATTATTCATAAAATTTCATATAGGTATAGACACCAAACATTAATGATTTTATTGTTATTAATTTTACTATAGAGCTTAAGACCTCTCGTCCACTGGGAGCGGAAAGCAACGATAAGTTGCGAAATCAATTCGTCAGAACTCGCACGATAACGCACGTGCACGGGGACCAAAAAATATTTTTTCTGGTCCCCGGATCCCTGTTCCCATCCCATAAAAAAATTTACCAAAAAAAAAATAAAAATGACAAAAGAAATTGAAAAAAAAACTTCATTTTTTTAAATTTTCTGAGAACTTGTGAAGAAATACGCCTTCATGAATTTTTTCAGATTTTATCAGACCTGGGCACGTTTTAAACGTCCATTTTTCGTCATTTCGGTCGTTTCGTACGTTTTTTGGCCGTTTGTCACTATTAAGAGCACCTTGCAAGCTCAGAAATGCATTTTTTAGCTTGTTGAACCTGAAAATTGAATTCCTCAGAGAATTTCACATGACTATACACACCAAACATGAATTAGTTTGTTGTTAATCTTTTTATTATAGAGCAATTTAAAAAATTTTACAAGAAATTCGTTTATAAAACAACGATTTTTCCTTTTCATTAGTGATAAACGAGACTTTGTTGCAAATGGTGCATGAGATATGTTTTTTTCTCTTTTTATTTTATTGTTCACTTAGTGGAAAGAGCAGGTGAGGAATGAAATTAATTTTTTAAATTGAAGGGGTTATATTTTTTAGGAGTGATAAATTTTTGGGAAAGAAAATTTTTGGCTCTCTACTACTCCATCTTGATACAAAAAATATGGGAATCTTTCAAAGAAAAGAAAAAAGCAATCATTTTTAAAAGAAGTAACTCTGAACATAGATGTATAGATCATTCAAAGAAGTAACTTTCAGACACAAAATGGAAGAAAAAGCCCTTCTGAAACAGCTACTTTCATGTAAACATTGAATTACATGATAGAAAAAATTCTTTCGAAACAAATAGTTTCATATGAACACTGAATTATACAAAAAACACTATTTTTTACTCAGTTTGTATTCCAAACACTCGTTATACATTTGAATCAGATATCATTCATAGGATTTCTACACGATATACTAAATGAAAGATGAAAAAAATTCACTTAGATGGAACTCAGCCATCCTCACTGGTAGACACTGATGTTTCGCCGTAAGACACTTGCCTCAGGGCTCTCCAGTACCAATATGGAAAATATTATAAGAAAAAACAAAAAAAATCACTTACATGGAACTCAGCCATCCTCACTGGTAGACACCGATGTTTCGCCGTAAGACACTTGCCTTAGGGTTCTTCAGTACCAATATGGAAAATGTTATAAGAAAAAACCCACAATTCATTCATAAATCACGATTTTCATGTCACGGAATAAGTTTGAGCTACTTATGTCGTCGATGACATCGTAATGACATTCATTCACTTATTAAAATCCCAGCCAATAGGAATTTATATAATTCTTGCACAATACTGAAAAATCCAGTCGTATCATGATTGAGACTGGCAGCGTCGTTAACTATTAAATTTAAACTATGGCTAGCGCACGGTACATAGAAAGTGCGGGATTTAGTATCCAACAATCTTTTTTGAAGACCAATATTCTTACCGCGCATATTTGATCCATTATCATAGCCCTGTCCCCTTAAGTTGTTTCTGTCTGAATTAATTACGGCTAGTTTTTCTACTACAATGACGTTAATCCAGCTCCAGTTTTGTATCGATAATTGGACAGAAAGCTAGGAAATACTCCCTTATTTCCAACTTTCTATTTTCTGTGTTGAAATAAACAAATCGTATTATAATACTAATATGCTCTACGTGTGAAACGTCAGGTGTACAATCCAGTATTATTGAAAAATTTAAAATAAATTGTTGAATTTTGTACCCGAGTATGTAAATTATTTCATTTTGGATCTAATCTCCAAGATAAGTCGGAATAGTTTTGAAATCCGAATCATTCGTTACGCGTCGTATATGTTCAGTCATTGAAATTTCAAAACATTTTAAAAAATTGCCATTGTTACGATCTTATAATTTTTGGCTTTGGCCACGAAAAGCTATATTTTGTGTACTCAGAAATTGGACCACATATATTATTCTTTTGATTACATCGTACCAGCGCTGTTTTTCAACCTCTAAAAGTTTTTGTTGAATACTATCAATACTTAGTGTTTTTGTTTTTAAGAGCGTGACATAAATCAGTCCATTTTTTATAATTATTGAAATGAGCAGAACATTTCTCATGTCTGCTGCAATACAAAGCTAGACGTTGCTCATCACTTATTTCCTCGCAGAATTTATTTTTATGTTTTGATTCAAATAGCTTACAACAGAAGCAATAAACGGCATTTTTGGACATTGAATACAACAGCCACTTTCTATGATACTTTTCACCGTTTCCTAAATGCCTTTCATATTATTATAGTGTTGGAGTTAAAGCCTATTATTGAAGTGATAACTTCTTATTGGAGGGTATACCTCTTGGTAACATAACAAACTAGTAGCTTTTGGATTATCCCCATCCTTAATTGCTCTCTTTTAGTCCTATTTACGGCATCGAAAACAATATGTCCAGCTATATTAAATGGTTTCAAGTCTGCTGAATAGTGCTTCTTCCGGTGTTCCACAAGGGTCAAATCTGGGACCGCTGCTCTTTAATATCTTCATTAATGGTATTGCAGATATTATAGATGTAAACTTCCTTTGTATGCCGATGATCTAAAACTATACTGCCTCGTGGAGAACACAGGTGATTGTGAGAACCTCTCAGCAAACTGTTGTAGAATGGTGTTATCAAAATAACTTGTCCCTGAATCCGGATAAATGTAAAGTCATGTTCTACAGTTTGAAAACGAACATCCTAATCTTTGATTATTCAATAGAAAACGTTTCCCTTGAGAGACCAGAAACATTTACTGATCTTTTGGCGTCAAATTTGATACTGCACTCTCATTTAATAAACATATTGATAATGTTGTAACCTCCTCCTGTCGTATGTACGGGATAATAGCACGTAACAGTAGTGATTTTGAAGAAACTTCGACCTTAAAAACAATTCTATACTTCCATAAGATCAAAGTTAGAATACACTTCAGTTGTGTGGAGCCCCTTTTATCAATATCATATAGACAGAATAGAAACAATTCAACGACTACTTTCAAAACTGCTAAGCCTAAAAAATTGATGGCAATTATCTACCAATAGGCACAACCCACTCTCAATTACTACAAAAGCATAACTTTTTCAGTCTCGAAAAAAGGCGTGAGTACTTATTATAGTGTAGTGTTAACCTATAAAATTATCAAAAATATTTGACTGCACATTATTGGAAAAGTTTAATATATGCATTCCTAGAATCTATTTCAGACACCAGAGTAGCGTCACTGCTTCGATATACATACACACGCACATATATACATATTATGTTTACGATTACTTAATATTTTGTATTTATTGTAATACTGAATAATTGTAAACAATACCTATATATTTAAGAGCATTAAATCTTTGAATTTACTTTCAAAACAAAAACACGCAACGGCTCCATGGATATATACTTAGTGTTATGATTATTATAAAAATCTAACCAGCAAGCACATATTTTTTTATCATGTGAAACGTAGCTTAAAAGTGATGATACTAATTTTGTGTATGTACATTATTAAATCCTGCAGAAGTAACAATTAGCTTATGGTAGCTACAGTATATGTACATACACAAAATAATCAATAAAATTTTATTAATAACCTTCCTTGCGTTATCACATTAATATACATAAAATTCAGGTAATAACCTAAGCTTTTCTCAATTTTAATATTAAATAGTTCAACTTAGTTATCACTTCTGTCGGGCATCCCGAGACGCACACGTTTTTTCTTTCAACTGTTCGCTGTCTTCTTGAGCAGAGTACTTTTTAAAATAAGCCCATCATATGTTGCAACAAAACCATTCCATAGACTTTAGTTCATTAAGATAAGTTAACAACAGGGTATGAGAGTTTAGAAATAAGTCAACATAATAAAATTTTGAATAATGATGGTGGACCAATACCTAATAGCCTGTTGAAATAATAGTTTCAGTTATCAGAATTACCTGACTAGTAGATAAGGCAACATTGTGAAATTAATCAAGACGATAAGACACAGGTACCTAGCAGAGCTATCTAAAGTATAAATAAGGCACAACATTGTATGTATGTAGAATTAGTTTAATCTTCCTCTTGAAGATGATCCCTTGGTGATTGAAACGCGTGTCGAAGTGTTAAAAATAACGGTTTGGTGTTGTAATAGAACTCCAGTAATGTTCATTACTGCACCAAAGGTTTCAAACAGTGCATCACAAAAATTTTCTTTCACAATGTTTGAAATTTCAATTAGCTTTTACCTACCTACCTCATGTAAAATTATTAGTCATTAAATAAGTAGGTTACATGATTCAAATTGTTATTATATAAAGCACACATTGTACATGTCCATTTAATGAGTTGATAAAATTTTCTTTTATGATGTTGTTTCAAAATCTTCAATTGATTTTTATCTAAACTCAGGTAAAAGTATTGTTCATCACCTAGGTAAAAGATCACATGATTCAAATCATTATTATATAAAGTACAAATTAATCAGAATCTAGTCAGTATGAAAACACTTGAGGAAATTATTTTGTAGCAAAACATATGTTGCAGTCTTGTAAACTGTGCAGTGAAAATCTCTCAATAAAACGTTACTTGAATATTTTAAATAGTAAATGAATGAAGTGGTTTACTTTGAATGCATTTTGAACATATGTATAAAAAAAAACTTGTATATTTATATTAAAATATGCTACTTCGGATATATTTGATTAAGTGCAGTTATATTATTTGTGAATGGTTACCGTCATCCTTTTTATATTTGCATAGCAAGTGTGATCGTTTGAAGTTTTATACAAATTATCAACTGGGCTTTCAATTACTTTGAAAAATTGGCAAATTAGATCACGAAACATGAGTCACAAACGATTTTTTTTTAGTCTCAATCGTGCAGATATATTATTATTATCGCTTTCGAGAAATTTAGTACAACACAAACTACTTCAGAATTTTAATATACGAATTAAATAAATAAACAATTAATATTTCTATGTAACATCTAGCTTCAAATAATTGCAGTTTCTAATCGTAAGAAAAACTAAAAACTGATTCTTTAAAACTTGGTAACATGAAGCAATGAATTTTCTTCTGCTGGGTTTATTCATCAAAATCTTCATCTTCGCTAAATTCCAAAACCTGAAAAAGAAGTTTGAAATCTGCTCCCCTATTCAATGTTATATCTAAATCATACATCACCAAATTTGTTTTCCAAGAACATATCTGGCATAAGTGAAATTTCTTCTAGGTGTTTTGAACTATCGAATACCTTCAGAAGAAAATCTATGCCTTTTGTCTTATATTCTTTTATAATCATTTCAGAACATGCCACACAATTCTTATACTTTGGAGTGGCAGGAATGATTTGATTAACAGGTGAAAGAAAGCCTCTTATGGTATGAGAAACAAGACCAAGAATTGAGGAATTTGCGCCTTCAAGATCTTCAATCTTACTTTTAGGAGAGGTACTGTAGAAAGCGGGAGCATATAATCTGAAAAAATAAATAAATTAACAGTAGTAAATATCCAGATAACTGATAAAAAAGGCTTATTTCTAGAGTTGAAATGGATAGTGGTTTGGCCGGCTACCGGATATTCGGCCCTATATCGCATTACATAACGCGATCAGTTTAACTTGAAATTTGAATATAAGCGCGGTGAAACTACCTAATTACTACCTTTCTAGAACCAAGGTTAAAATCAGACCATTTAGGAGTTATTGAAACTGAAAAAGCCCGACATAAAACACTACGACGAATCTTCTTCTGACAGTAAAAGATTATCGCCGTATTCAACACCTGCTAAACGAATGAAAGAATATGAAACTGGATGCAACTTCACACGTGAAGCTCATGACACTTTTTGGGAATGTTTCAATGAAGTGGCAAAGGATAATGGTATTTCTAGTGATTGTCGCGATCTTGAAAAACAAAATCCAATTGCTAACGAGATTGACTTTCTCTTAAAACATATCGAATCGATCGCTATCACGACCCATACATTTGATGATCAGTTAATTCGAATCAGTACCCGCAGTTGTCAAGATTTGCTAGAATTTATCTTTCAGCACCTGGTAGTAGCGTTTACAGCGAAAGGCTATTTTCAGAAGCTGGTCTGGTATATGAAGCAAAGCGGAGTCGCCTCTTACTAACAAAGAAAGCAGAAAGTTTAGTATTCATTCACCACAATTTGCCACTTGCTGGCAAATTAATAAAACAAAAACTTTTGATATTATTAAAATAAACGGTGTTCATAACTTACTATGGTATGATTTTCCTTGTGTGAAATAATGAGATTTTTATTTATTTTACTATCCGGTATTCAGCCGGATATTGGCTCACTACCCAGTATTCGGCCGGATAGTAAAATTAAGGCCGGATACCGGATAGTAAGCGGATATCCGTTTCATCTCTATTTATTTCAAAGACAAAACATCCGAAACTAATTTAAGTGACTGAAAAAAATAAAAACTCTATTGTAATATTTATGATATAATTTTATTACAGTATTCAGTAAGAGTCCCGTCTAGCCTTCGATCGCATTTTGTTTGCAAAGAAATTCCGCTTGACAAATCTAAACAATTTTTTCCCTGAAAGTGATCCAGATAATTGTGATCTGGTTAGTTGGAGTTCGGATGATCGGACTTTAAATAGTATTTCAAAATATAATCTTAAAAATGTATACTTATGTGAAAATGAATCTTAACGAATTTTTGTTACATTAACGTTCATACAGATCACATTGTATCCAAACTGAGGACTGTAGGCTTCATTATTTTAGACAATTTCACGGAACAATCTCCCTAGAAACTCTTAAGCTGTATTACTATGGTCTTGTTCATTCAGCATTGGGTATGGTGTGACTTTTTGTGACAATTCTGCTCATAAGCAAAAAATATCGTCAATACAGAAAAGGATTTTATGATGTGGGAGAAAAACCACGATAGAGTTATAGGGAAATATCTATTCAGTTAGTAATCGTAACTCTCATGCTTGCATGTATATATTTATTAACCTTAAAGGTGAAATAGGGGATTTCAGTCATGATAGAGGTTCTATATTTATGGCACACGTAATGCCAGCTGTATCCACTTGCATTCTGGACTCGTCTTTATTAGGACTATGCAATAATCATTCAGACACATCATTCAGTGGAATTGGGGGTTTTGTATTATTTGTTTATTTTATTAACTTTCTAATACCGCAACAGAAATTCGAAAATAAAAAATCCTCTAGAAGCTCAAAAACTATATGAATGAATGGAGTGCTTGTATATTGGATCTACTATTTATTAAATATGAATGTGTGAGAAAATAATTTTGAAATATAGTTTTGATTGATATATACCAAAAAAGAGAAACCTTTCGTTAACATGAAAGCAGTGGGCCGAGGGTTATTAATGACTCTCCCGCTATCTTTTTCGAGTTTGACTTGACCTATTATAAACAACCAATGTTCTTGAGATAGTTAATTAAAGCTGAAAGATTCAAAATGCTGATACACAAACTGCATTCAAAAAATCTCTGATAAATGAATGCCTTTATTATAGATGATTTTTTCTTAAGAATCGGTTTTAATCCAATTTTAAGTTAGCTGGGAGTTTCAGTACTTAGCTTTAAGAAAGGCTATGTGAACTGCAAAAGAAAAAAATTAATAAGACTTATAGCATATTTCTCATTTGTTCGATTGATGACCTATTTATTTTGTAGAAATTCATATTGAATATAGGATAAAGAAAATAGCTTTTGTCTGATTTCGATTTGTTAGATCATTTTCAAGTAACTGAAAATGGTCTAACAAACCGAAACCGGTTGTAACAAATAAAAATCATAGTAGAAATCAGAAAAAAGCTATTTTTTTTATCCGGTATCCTATTTTTCATAGTTGGCGTTTAGAAAATTAATCCCTCCAACTAGTCGTTTTTTATTTTGAAAATGAAATCTTTTACTCATATTTTTAACCTAGCCACTTCCATCCCCTTGGCGGGGTGGGATCCAACTCTTGAACCTTAAGAGGCGTGATCAGGCGATATTTTGTTTGAAAGGCCATTAATTTCACTTTTCAGCATTTCCTACATCTTTAAATTTGATGCAGTAGTCACGAAAAAGTATAATGAAGAAAACCTGTAAAAAAAAACTATACCGTTATAAATCATGCCCTAAAAAAATAACGCCGGCCGACACTGGTAGCCACAAACCAACTGTGACGTGGCTAAGAACTCGCTCAGTTCAAATGACGTTTTGCGAAACTTCGATGTTCGTGGACATTCTAGATGTGTCGAGAATACCGTTACCGTCGCTTCGATGGAATTGCAAGGAACATATCATCACCTTCGATTGCCAAATATAAGTGCCAATCACTCGTCTATCAGAACAGTCAGTGAAAGTAACAGTGCAGTACGTAGAGCGATATAATAAGGCCATAGACATTCGAATAATAGTTGAAGTTTTACTTGAAGTGTTTTGTTATATTAATAGTGAAATAAAGTTGAGTTTGATAATTGTTCAGTGTAGTCAATTATTGGGGAACCCACGGGGAAAAACGTAACAATACTTTTTCCACTTTCATCAGTAAATTTTCATCAAGAACTATTTTATTAGCCTGTCTGAATTTGTAATTCTATGCTTGGTAATAAACACAGTTTTTAGCACTTGAAAATAGTATATTCTAGTTAAAACACTATTCAGCTTATCATTTTGCTCATAATTATTTATTCAACTATTGAAAGCACGTTACTCTGAAATACGTTACTGAACCCACAGTCAAATTTAGTGAAACAGAGTCAGTGAAAAAAAAAGAAAACTGAGTCAGTGCAAAAAAATAGAAACCTCTCAAATGAAATAGTGGAAAACAAATCTTTGGGAGATAATTTAACGAAACACTTGTCCCACACATGAGCTAGAGCCAATGCTGTAATTTATTTGAAAAGAATTATTTTTAGTCCAAATTACAGTGAAATACTGATGCCAACTTGGTTGGCAAAACCCACATTGATAGAAAGTAACTCGATTCTATTGTGTGGGAAAAATATTTCAACAGTTTCATTTGATGCGTGAGGTTCCAATTCTATTTATAAAACATAAAATCCCATTAATTCCATTTATATAGAATTCATCTTGTGTTCGAATTGAATAAAGATGATTTGATACATGTTTGCAATCTCGTTACAAATATTTCAGCTAATAGTTGAGAAAAAGTAACTTGTTTCATGTCGACTTGTCATTAACTTCGAATATCATATCTCAATATCTAAAGCATCAAATTTTAAGAAGTAGAAATCGTTCAAAAGAGAAATTGATGACCTTTCAAATGAGATATCGCTTGACTACCAATTCCAATTGAGATTTAAGGATTGGATCTCATCTTCTGAAGAGTTAAAAGTATGAACAAAAGATGTGCACCTCAAGTAACATTCAAAGGGTTGGGGCATTTTTTTCAAACACTATGAGAAATCGGTCCTGGTTCGTTTTCATTGGCACATACCCTTCTTTGTGTTGTAAAATGGAGACGGCTAATTCTACTGCAAGAGCACCCGCTATTTGTGAAACGCCTGGCCTTGTCACAGTACACTGTTGGTCTAATGTTCTGTTCTTCATTGACTGAAAATAAATCACTTTTACTTACGTAAGTGAAATTGGAAAAACTTTTACAATGTATCATGTGAAAAAAGCATCCTCTATAAGATATGTTGATTTAATTGTTACAACTGTGTAAATGGTTCAAAACATTTTTGAAAACAAAAGCAATAAATTCTGGATTTAAAGTCATTGCTGGCGAAAATTCACAACAATTTTTATTAAATGCCGATTTCTATCTCGGAATTTTTTCGCAAAACCAGCGGCGGCTCGTCAGAGGAAGCAAGGGAGGCTTAGCCTCCTCATATATTTGAGGCTATTCATTATTCATCGCAATAAATTATAAGATATTGACAAATAATTATGATTATTTTTTTCTAAAAATGCTTGGGTGTCATTACTTTACCATTAATTTTTAATATTAATACATAATATGCCCGAAAAAATACTATCACTCATTACGCAGACGTACCTCAAACGCACCACCCACGAACGAATAACGAAGATACCCGAAATGATAAATGCCATACGTTGCAAGGGAGCCAAGCCTCCGACCGCTTTAAAAAACACAAGGTCCGCGAGACCGATCCAGCAGCGACATACGTCCCGATTTGTAATTTTAGTTCCAGAAATTATAGCATTAGAGGAGGCTAGCCTCCAGTTGGTCTTGGTTACTGTACGAATGCGTTTGTTTCTGATTTAATTATTCGGACGGAATGCCGTGACGGACCGGGACTGAAAAATATTTCGGTAAATCGTTTTAGTGTTCCTTGTTAATATTCGTTATTTGTGTATAAAACAGGCAGTATTGTATTATAGCAGTGCTTTTTGGTAATATTTTTGAAGCGTTTTCTTTCAATTTCAGGTTTTCACTTTTCGGTAAGTTTTTTTCCATTTATTATGGATAAGTTGGACGAAATTAAAAAAATCTTACGATATAGTCGATTGATTGCTGACAAATAATGTTATGTCTTTATCTTATGATAATAAATTTTACATTATTAAAACTTTGGAAAGGCCTCAACCAAATTTGATTTCAATTAAATCGTCAGATAAACCACAAAATCGAGGATTTAATACTAGTTGGAACGATAAATGCGATTGGTTAACCGGCTCCATTAAACGAGAAAAACTTTTTTTTTGGCCCTGCGTTTTATTTTCCGTACAAACCGAATACCAAACGTGGTATAAAATAGGAGACTCCGATTTGAAAAATTTACCTCGTTCTACAGAAAGACATTTTAAATCTAAAGAGCATATATTTTCGTCTTGTAAATTAAAATTGTTCAGCAAACAAAATATAGGATGCAACTTTAGATACAGCACAAAAAGAGGCCATAATTTCTTTTAATAATCAGGTTAGGGAAAATCGATAGAATTTAAAAAGACTTATCGATATTACGATTTATTTGGGTTCCTAAGAATTAGCTTTTCGCGGACACGATGAAACCGAAGATTCGATCAATCGCGGCAATTACAAGGAACTTTTATGGGGCAAATATGTTTCACAATTTGGCACTTTTTTAAACGGTAGCGTTTTTTCGAGCACCTCAAAAACCATTCAAAATGAGCTTATAGACAGTGTGGCATATATTATCAAGGAAAATAGAAAATATAAGCAATATTCCAACTGGGGCGCCAGCCACATAGAAAAAAGGCGCGTTCATAAAATAATAAAGTTACCTTTTCATCACTGTTTCCCAAAAAAAATCAACTCATTGGGACTAAGTCTGCAGTGATATAGTGGTAACCTTGAAACAATTTCATTTTGAGCCATAGGCATTTCATCATATTTTTTGTGCCCATTAACTATTGCTAAAAGTTCCACTTTCAAAATGGGGCGAGTCTTGAATATCAGATTTCCTTCATGACGTAGTTGGAATTCTTTTTAGTTTCCTGGAATGATACAGGGCATTGTCTAATGCAACAATACAGTTATTATTAGGTTTATGAAAAATATTTGCAAACCATTTTTCATAAGATATTCCCTTCATTTTCTCGTGGTAATTTCCGTTTTTTTTTTTTTCAAAAGCCCACAGCGCCCCTGGAATAAATCCGTCTTCACTTCCATTGTGGCTATCTATCAGCATTTTTCTTTTCCCTTTCAGAATTAAACGAAGGGGTTGCAAATCTGAATTCGATTCTAGATAAAAAGAGTCAAGTCAATGTGCAAAATTCATTTAGTGATAATGACGATGAGGAAATTTTGAAACTGTGTAGTGAAATTGGCATAGAGGTTTTCTCTTACGGGTAACATTATTATAATCACTATTTTATTTTCGATCAGGACACTCATTATTTCACTTTTTTCAACTCATTTGAATTGAATCTAATTCATTTAAAAGATTCGTTGTCAATTTTTTGTACTCGCAATTTCAACACATTTATTAACAGAAAACAGTAGGAAATCATGGCTTATGCTAACCCATGCACACAGAAAAAAAATGTGATGAAATGGCCTATTGAAAACGATTACACCGGAAGTGTTGCCAAATGTACAGCTTGTCAAATATAGGAAGAGATTTGACAATTTCTGCTCTCTCTCTCTCTTTCGCTAGTACCGTACTAGCGAGAGAGAGAGAGAGCAGAAATTCTCAAACCTCTTCCTATATTTGACAAGCTATAACACACAAATTCATCAGACATGGGATATTGTCAATTAACTGAGTGAATTATGATGAAACAAATTTACAGAGAGCACTAGACGATGTGAAAAAAGGCAAGAAAAGTTTGAGAC
>WOGR01004216.1:0-14966 GCA_015342045.1 Leptinotarsa lineolata | reverse complement strand
TGTGATATAACGCCTTTGGATTATTTCTTGTGGGGTCATGTTAAGGCTCATGTCTACAGGGATAAACTAGCAACGACTGACGCTCTGGAAGCCAATATTGAAGCATTTATACGTGAAATACCAGTCGATATGTTAGAGAGATTGTGCCAAAATTGGACCTTGCGCATGGGCCATCTAAAGCGGAGACGCGGACAACATTTGCATGAAATCATCTTCAAACATTAAATTATATTGATCGTTCTATCAATTCCAATAAACATTTCATCAATTTTTTCAAATTTTTTGTGTATTTTGAAAATCAAATCCTATACCTCTTAAAAAATCACCCTTTATATGTCTGCAAATATATATTTGGTTCATGTATATGTATGTATATACATACTGGTTATGTATATACATACATGTTGTACCGTTGCCTTGCATGGGGATTGTTGAAAAAAATTTTTATTTTGTGTTTTATACTTGTTCATTAGTTACACGTGTTGCTTCTTCAGGTTTCTTTTGTCATATTGTACGTTAGTTTTTTGTTTATTACCTTGAATTTTTTTTCTTATAATTTCATGATAATAAAAAATTTATCCAAGTATCTTATGTATTTTGTTATAGGGGACAGTGAATCCGGGGCTCTATGGAGTGAATCTATGGGTTTGATTTTTTGAATTATTGTAGGTTATTACCGCGGATGGAAGTACATTACATTTTTGTTCGTCTGGGTGGATTTGAGTAATTCGTATAGTTGCCATAAGTGTTGCCTGGAATCGTTATAAAGATCCGGATGGTCTATACTTGAGTATATTCGTTTAAGGTAACATACTTATTCCGGATATAATCCAACGTCCTTCGTGGTATTAGTCAGGATAGTAGTTGTTTTGTGATAGATGTCATTCTATAAACCTACTGTTTGGGTGAGTTGAGACTGGCCTGAACGAATTGTTCATTTAGATAATTTGATTTAAAGCCAGTCTTCAAGTATGCCTACTTACTATAAGAATGAAAGTTTTTTGTCTTTGTACAAGATCTTGGGCCATGTTGATATGCAGTTGGTCAGTACATCGACAGGCAGATGGAGCGACGTTTTTGGACGTTTGAATCTGCTTAGTTCGAGGAATGATACTATGGAAGGAATTCGATTTTTAATTATCGGAAATCATCAACTTCAGGTTGATGATAGACACTGCATTGCACTGACGAGTGGCCTAACAGCCCGAAACCGGTCTGGAAGTTTGTTCCAATAATTAAAAATCGATTCCGGAAGTTTTATCGCCAACAGCATATGCAGGAATTACTTCTGTCAAGAATTCTGCACTGATACCTGTCGGATATAATCCAACGCCTTTCGTGGTATTAGCCAGGGGAGTAGTTGACTTCTGGTGGTGTCAGTCCATAAACCTACTGTGTAGATGAGTTGAGACCGGCCTGAACGAATTGTTCATTTAGATAATTTGATATAAAGCCAGTCTTTAAGTATGCCCACTTACTATAAGAATGAAAAAAATACATATTTCATTGAGGCCTAGGTAAAGTTTTCACCAGTCACAATATATTCTTAAACGGGTACCTTAGTGTTGGAAAACTAATGATAGTTGTTTTTTATGTGTTTTCTGGGATTGGATATACACAGTTTATTAGTTCAATAGTTGTGAGGACGTAATTTTTCGTTGGAACTTCTCGAGTACGTCAACATCAATACATTCAAAGGGTGTTTTGGGTACGTCGGTGATTAGGAGAGGGTTATTAAATGATTTCAACAATTTTTGGTTTTCTGACATAGTTCAAATTTTTTCATTAAATACTTTCGGAGTTTGGCATTGACATATCAGAATTATAACAACGCTCAGCTTGAGAGGTGATTCTTTCGTTGTGAATTAGACTTATGAGGTTTTTGTTGGAAATGTTGTTTTGATGGTGGAGGGTTTCGTTGTAAATTTTGTTTCTATTGGGGAGATTTTAAAAATTTTGTCACTTCGAAATTACTTGTGCTTCTCTTTCTATTCTTTTTTATGCTGTGAGAGTGTCAGGTTACTAGGTCATGTGATTTGTCCTAATTTGAGCTCTAAACCAGTTAGTAGTTTATTAAGGGTTCACTGAATCGATGACTTGTTTTTGTAAATTTTTCTGTGCCGGAGTTACATTTTGTTTACTAATAGCGGATTAGAGTTTCACTACATATCTTTTCATTCTTGAAACGAATGTCAGAGAATTTTCATTTGGCATCTATCTCATTCGCTGTAAATCCTGAATTGGATAATTGAGATCGCGGGTATCTCCAAAATTTTTGGCCAAACTACAATGCATAGATAAATTGCCAATCTTCTCAGAAAATATTGTAAGATTGTGTAAATGTGAAGGGACAACTCCGAAACTTCTCCGAGAGATGGTTATTTTACTAGAATTCCGAAATTTCTCTGAACTATAAAAGGCTATCGGCAACTGGAAATGAGACCAACCACTATGAGAAATGGCTTCTCCATGCTCCATCAAAAAGTAAATGGAGTATTTGATGGATGCGCCAAAAGGTCCGGCAGCACACTCCAATGAGCTCCTTTGACATATGAATGATATATTGGAAATGTACAAGACTATAAATACTTTCATTAATTCTTGTTCCTTCGCAGAAATGCCAACTTCTTGCTGAGAGGTTGTTTTATCACCCGGTTTGGACAGTTTTAATCTCGGTTTTAATGCATTGTTCAATGACCGTGAGTTGCTTCTGTTATGAGGTTACAGAGAAATTAAAATTTGGAGATTTTCTGTTACTTTCTGTCAAATATCCGTCGTGATTTGAACGATTAGTGTTAAAGAATGTGTTTGAAAATATACACATTGATTGATTCAAAATGTTTTTCTTTGTGTGTTTATTTATTTAGTAAGCGCCTAATTATCTGAAAAAACGTTATTGAAGAATCCACATTTTTGCAAAAAAATCAATTAATATACTGCAAAGTCTGACGACGAATCTGTAGAAGAACCATGCATTTTATCTGGAGAATTCTGAATTTTCTCAATATAATATACTCTGTGAAACCTTGAAAAAATTGAGGTAGATGAAAGAGATCTATACCTCATTATATGTATACGAAAGTTTTGGAAAGTGGTTGCAGAAAACTGCATAAGGAATGATTTCAAATTAGGGCTATACTTTCGACCTCTACATTCACTGGATTCCGCGATCGATTCTTGCAATAGAAAAATATATTATGATGTCCACTTTTTTAATGATTTCAAAATGTTCAAAAAGATTTGATCGACTTATGCGTAGTAAAAATCTACCCTTTTCTAAATGTTGTTTTTTTTTCAGGTGAGTTCTGTACCTTTATTTGCCGTTGGACCACGAAAGCATAGGTAAGTTACCTAATAAATGAATCGTAATTAATTTGGACGGATTCCAAAGCATTATTCAAAATTCCGAGAGTTGCTATATAAGAGCAGCTGGAAGGGGGGCATAAATATGGTTGAACCATCATAGTTTTTGTAAAATTGGTTAAGAACTGAATTTTACTGACGAAATTTCATTATATATTGTTTTTTTCTCAAATTCAACAATTTGTACTTTTTAGACTGCGATATAACTAACCTAAAGTGTGTAAAAGCCAAATGGATTAAATTCATTACTTCGTTTATTGTACATAATTTCGGAAAATCCCGAAATATGGTCAATTTAAATTATAATTTGACATACTTCAACGGAAAATTGCTACCCCTAACTTCAACCCCCGTCGAATGCCAGGTACAACTCCCGATATTTCAAATGGGAAGTATATGCTTGTGGTATATCGTCTGAAAGGTCTCTTCATTCTCTATTCCAAATGTTATCGCTTTCAAGTTTATTGCAACAATTAAGATAAAATAAATTAAAATCATGTGGTTACCGAAATTCGATAAAGTATTCTCGAAACTAATTGGTATTGATAATGAGAAAGTAAGCAAGAACCATAGCAATGTTCTTTTTGGATAGTATTCTTTAAAAAACTGTAAATAATTTCCGTGGCAACGTTAGTTTAAAACGCCTTGTCAAATTGTTTTGTATTTTACAACAGTAGTTGTCAGTATTTTGATTTAAGTTCAAAGTTTGTTAACTTCAAGTCTGACAAATGGTTAGATTAACGGTAATGCCTAAAATAACAGTTTTACAAATGATTAGTTACGGAGATAAAACCCGAACACAACAGGCCTATTTCATGAGAAGTTTCCTAATTTACCGCCCATATCTCAAGGAACAATATGCAAAATAGATAAGCAGTTTCGCGAGTTTGGTCATGTGGGGCAGATAAAAGGAGCAACTACCAATGAATGCAATGAGTGATGAACTCAAATTAGATGTGATGCTTGAGTTTGAAGAAAATCCACATACATCGAGTAGACAGGCATCCACTACATTCAGTGTTAGCCATACATCGATAATAAACATATTTAAAGCAAATAAAATGCATCCCTATAAAATGATACCTACTCAGGAGCTCATGGAAGACAATTTTGGTAGAAGAACTAATTTTTGTGAACAAATGTTAGACGTGTTGGATAATAATATCAGCCAATTAAAAGACTATGTTTTCTGATGAGTTCCAAAGTACTCTACAATTCAAAATGAAGTTCTTCAAAATCGTAGAAAAGATGCAAATTTTAGAGAGGTGTTCCTTTCAAGTGGGTCACACTGTATATACAAGCATGTGGTAGTAGACTACCTAACCGAACAAATATCTCTCTACAACTCTCCCAAGTTTTGGCTCCCACCATACACCTTAAAAAATCTGTATTGAGAATACTTTTTGCGTATTATCAAAATCACCCCAAAAAATGAACAAGACCATAATGAGCCAACTAAGTGTTTCTAGGGAGTTACCTGATAACGAATCATACAGTGCTGAGTTTGGGTACAATATGATCTATATGAACATTCCATGTGAGCTTCTGGTCAATCTATATTCCAGGAAATTAAAAATATCTTACTCGTTCTATGGACCTATGATTCATTCTGATTATAGGGCTATAGTCATTACCGATATTTTTTGTTGAAATAACATGATTCAGGTCTTATTGATGTTGACTGATGATCCAGTTTTCTTATACTTACCTTTGGAAAAATTCGCTTATACATGTTCTGCAACTTATAATAGAGCCTACTGAGAATCTTTCGGCTACAAGTTGGTTTGTGTCCTTTGTATAGATAATCGTTTCATTATGAGATGTTCATGAATATATAATGTCATCAATGAAAGCGACAAGGATTGAAGGACCAAAACTAAAGCCTTGTGGTACACCAATTGTTACCTTTGATTTGCTCGATTTTACTTTTCCACTACCAATTTATTTGTGTACTCGTACTAGTAATGTTTTCTAGAAGTTTGACCAGTTCAAAGTGCTCAACTTTAAAAAAATATCTTGAAATGAAAATAGCATTTCTATTATTATACAAAAATTGTCTTTTCTTCAAAATAACTTGAAAACTATCAATGATAAGCGAAGCGATAGCTATGATGTGTATTCATCAATGTTCCAATCGATGTATTTTGGAAACATAACTGTAACGATCTGCTATTTGAGAATGAATAGTAATTAACTTTTTCTACTGGGTTCGAACGAAACACTATTGGTTTTTCAAACATGAAACAAAAACTACACTAATTGCCAACCCAATTAAACAACTTTTTCAAATATTTCAATGAACTCGATTCTTTTTGAATTCGAAACTCAATTTTATATATCCTACTTCCTACGATATTATTTCAAACGAAACAGTTCAAATAAAAATTTATTAATTCTGTTCAAATATTACTATTGACTGCAAATTTTGAATACGGTTTAGTTCGATTATAATTAACATACCTGCGGGTCTAGAAATTGTGATTGGAATAGGAATATATATGGTGTTTGAACTGTGACATACATACTGTGAACTTACATACGCAGTTCATTTTTTTATTTCATTATTATATCGGAAGCACATGCCTCAATAAATTTTACATTAATTAAAACACTAATTAGTTTGAAAACGTAGATCCTTTCTTTTTATATCATGTATGGGCCCAATGACATGTAACTACGAGAAATTACTGCACCTCTACGCTACCAGCTGAAAAGGAATCCGGATTGAAACAAGTGAAGTGAGCGAAAGTCGCGCCGGTAGTAAATAACATGTTCGGAATTGTAGCGGAACAAATGAAGAGAATCGAACGATGAACAAACAATAAATCATCGTTACGAAATATACTCGTATGCTCCATACTTACGGGTCAACATATAAACGAAAACTAATAGTTTTTCCGGTGAAATATTCATTATTCTCTGTTGAACATCATGCCTCACCTTTTCTAAATTACGGCCTATGCTGCAAATAGATCGTCGCAGTTTCTGTTATACATGAGTGAAATTTAAGAAATGAATGGGTATTTTCGAGTGTAACGAAGTAGTTGCTTCAGATGGGCCAGGCTAATTCAGTGGAGATTGGAGTGGTGTTCTTTGGACTGACTTGCCAGTTTTAGATTATGTTATGTGTCAGGCAAGGATCTTGAAATTAATTTTGGGTGGACGCCAGAAATTTTTGTTTATATAAAAGGATAAAAATTCAACTTCCCTTCAAATAGATAACAGAACTTCCTTCTATGTTGAGCAAAACAATAAAACACTAACGAAATGTATATGGTATATAATAAAATGAATGTTTGATTTTAACAAAAATATGTATAAATTCACCGAAAACACATGTACCTGGTCTGGTCACTGACGTGGGTCACGGAACTGGTCCTGTGTTGTGGTAACGGTGGGCTTCGATATTCACCCCTTATCTGTTGCCTTTTATAGGGCTCCTATATTCACCCCTTGAAAGACAGGTGGGATTAGTGGCGGGCTTCGATATTCACCCCTTAAGTGACTTGGAGCGACGGGGGAGTCGTTTCATGAAAACGAGATGCACACAATTAGTATTGGATCAGAGAAATGTACACTGCACTTGAACCTTGGATGTCTGTGGTAACCAGTTAGTCTTTCAGCGTATGTACAATTGAATGTGTTTTATACAAATAAATTGTAACATCTAAAGTCTCGAACAACAGTTCTACAATGACAATTCAACTAGTGTCGAGACTATCATTCATTACTGAATATATGTTCAAAGCTACCTATTCACTTGGGTCTACTGACAAATACAAAATATCACCAATATGATATCTACAAGTGTTTTGAAAGAAAGAAAATATACTACAAAAGAGATGAATCAGATTATCTGATAGTGATGGAAAGAGTTCCGAAAATAAAGATAATCAAATATTTTTTCATGAACTTTTTATGGAATCCAAGTTTAAAGTGGATGAATCTGAGTTCTAGGAATTTTACTCAATATAGATATATTCAAAAAAACAATAACGATAATACAGGTAGGGATAAAATATTCCACTTTCAAGAATTATCCCCACTGGACCTGGCAGCTCAGATGAAAATGACTCTAGGTGAGACATAACACACAATGACAGATTTTGAAAATACTAAAATGTGTGCATTAATACTCACCCAGAATCATCTCCAGCCTTGATTCATATGATACCATGTGGGGTACTGCGTTTCTACCATCAATTTTCCAACCAGGAACAACTTTCAGCTTATATCAGGAACAAATTGATTGGAGCCTTTTAGAATTTTATTTCTTATAGAACCAAATGCCGTGAAAATATAAACACAGTCAAATTCTTGAAAGTGAGAAATTTTGGTTTCACGAAGTTGTGAAAATTAAATTGATACATCCCTGGCGATAATAACCTGAAAATATCTATAAAAGGAAAGGAAAATCATTTGAACCTTGAACGATCATCAAAATAAATTCAGATATCAATTACATGAAGCCATGCATACCGGCATTTTTGATAACAAATAAAAGGTTATTAAATAATTAGTGGAACACTCTCCTTTCACGTACATGATGTTCTGTTTAGAATAAGAAAGACTTTATATGATCTCTATTCAAGGAAAAGAAGATTGGTTCAGATATATTTAAAACATGTTACAAATTCAGCGATCAAGAATCAAAATCAATTCTGCTACCTCGATCGATCGACAAGAAGAGAGAGCTAAATACCCTACGATTCGAGAAAAGTCAAATTCGATCATGCGTGTTTCATTTATGTCAAATGGCCCAAAGAAATCATTGCGTTCTATAAATTCTATGAGCATGATAGTTCGGCTATCCTCCGCAAGATGTTCTCGTATCTATGAATTGATTGTTATTGATTCATAGAACGAATTCAAATGTTAAATTCTCACTGTAGATCACTAGATAGGGGGCTCATATGAATTATAGATTAAATTATAAATGATGTAACGTTTAATAGTTACACGAGGTATGTCTAATTTCGAAAATATAATTGGAAATCCTGTACATCCATGTTGAATACCGGTAACCCATCCTGAAATCCCAACTGAAATCTTGAAATATCTGATGGAATCCACAAATCCGAACAGAAATGTTGAAGCTCGAATGAACATTCTGAATTTTCAGTACAAATATCAAAAGTTTTGATGAAATCATAAAATCCCAATTGAAATTTATAAACCTGAATTGAAATTCTGAAATACTCAATGAAATCCAGAAATCTGAACAGAATTCCGTAGAAACACGTGATTATTAATGAATTGCGCAGACTCACTTGATTGACGTTGGTATCATTTTTCCGCACCAAATTGAAATCGTGAAAAATGCTAATTAAGAGTAAAATAAGTTGGGAAAATGAAATAGTATTTTTTTTTTTTTCGAAACAAAACACAAGTATTTGTGGGAAAGAAAGTTTTTGGCTTTCTACAACTTCATCTTGATACAAAAAAATGTGGGAATCTTACGAAAATTAGGGATTTCCTTTTTCAGCTGTACTTTTATCTACAGAGATACTGCGGCACCCTCAAATTACAAAATTTTAATACGGGTCTGCATTTTTTAATAGATAATTATCATATAATATAGTTGAATGAAATTTCTGAAAGTATCAGTAATTTGATAATCCTTGATAATCGTACTAATGAATGACAATTCTTTCTTCTTCATGAAGCATCACTTCACCAATTAATTGGAATATTTGTAGTGAGAAGGTATAACGTCGTAGGTACAATTTTATAGAAAAACCGTAACTTTTATGTCTAGCCTCACTTTTATAAAAATAACTTCAAATTTCGGAGAAATTTTGGAAATAATACACATGAAATCTACCTACTCACTCTTTCATAAAATGCTAATTATTCGCTCTAAACATTGAGGATTTAGGGAAGTGGAGCTGGAATTAACTGTGAGAAGAAAATTTTCATTTCAGTTATATCGTGGGTTAGTACACAAAAGTCTTTCAGGCTGAAGGGTATGCAATATTGTATTGATATTTTTACAAGCAGCCGTTCTGCACTTGGATTACTGATGAACCCATTAAGACTGGTCTGGAAATGCCGAGAAGAACCGAGGGAACTGCCGTACAAACTGGGTACTAGGACGCCCAAGGTAATGTAGTCAACCAAAAATCTGATGAGTGTGCTAAACACAAATCTTCAATTTTCTATATAGGCACTGACCAGCTTTGAGGATACCAAAATATTTGGTACGGTACCAAAGTGAGAAGTGGGTTCAAGAAGAACATGTAGAACACTGGAAAAACATATCCGGGATCACATAAGGGAAAACCTTCATAAAGCGAGCGCCTGCGAAGAGAATCGAAGAACTGCTTCAACAAAGCAGAGGTCGGCTGATTAAAATTACATGGCTACTCATTATACTGTTCATTGAGATGATACCTTTACAAGATAGGGCTGTACAACGGAGGTCTCAGCTGCAGGCACTGCAGCAAAAGGACAAATTTGTGGAACTCGATCACAGAGGACAAACAATTCGTGGATAAACTGGAGAAGGGGTTGTTCCTTCTTCTTGTTGAAATATGGGTCATGAAAAAGATGGGAGAAGATTGTAATAACCCCCATAGGGCTGTAGTATATTCCGGAGGCTTGGAAGATATGGACGAGTCTTCTAGGTATTAGAGAAAAAAGTCTGTTTTCAAAGTCTTCCCCAACATTTCAGATAACTTCTCAGGAAATTTATTGGTATACTGCTATAGTTCGGATTTGAAGATAACCGATATCATCAGTAGGAAGGTATTTTATAGATAGCGAGGATATACAGAAAGCAAATCTGGGGGCTCAAATCCGGTGGTCCCTAATTAATTTCCTTTTGGCAATTCACCCATCTGAGAATATCATTGAAACATTGTCGTATGAGAAGAAAATAATGAGGTAGACAACTGTTCTGCTGAAAATGTGAAATATTCTCCTACGGTTACTTATCATTTTAAGTAGGTATTATTGATTCAATTGAATCAATAATATACTTGTGAAACGGTATTCTGTTTTATCGCTTCTATTTTCCAACGTTATCTAAAAATTTCCATTCATGTACCCGTATGAAAATGAAAAAAACACAGCCAGTTCATGACCCAGTTTGTAACTAAATTCAATACTGATGTCGGTTCAATTTGTTTCAAATTGTCCATCTTTAAATTGAAACATAGCTGGGTAAACGAACTATTAACATTCGCCGGAAAACATACTCGATTCATGAACCTCTTCAAAACTTGGTTTTTCACTTATTCTGAGAGACTCCAAATCAACTCTTTAATTTTTTGAATCTACATGAATCAGATATTGGCGTTCAGTGCTAAATCTTGACACTTTCGAGCTAGTCTGCAGAACTTCAGACAACACATCGATTAGCTGAAACTTTTATCAGGTACTTTCATCAAGAGAAACACTCTTATAATAATAGGCTTTTATTAATTATTCTTACCAAAAATTTCAAATAAATAATGATAGATAATATTTATGAATGATAAACAGGCGGAGGGCACCTACGAGTATAAGAGCTGAAATGTTAATTTTTTCTACTCATTTATTTAAGTCTATAAGGGGTAAACTTATATGTTATAGCGTGTCATCCTTGCGCAGGGGCCATGTTATAGTTGAAAAATAACATTCACCATTGAGATTTTCGCAGCGAATTGAAGCCTAAAAAATGCAAAAAACTAAACATTATCAAGTGGTTTGATAGATGATGTCATAGTACTCGTATTCTGCTATTTCAACGCAATGTTGAATTTAAATAGTCATTTGTGTTATATTGTTCAAAATAAATTTCAATATTTTATCGAATTGTTTGTAAAATTAACAAATTTTGAAGAATACGTCTCGGTCTATCAAAATGCCAAAAATCTAGTACCTGCCATTTTATTTGGTCATCCACATTTTCAATTTAAATTGTCCTTATAAATGGTTTTCTGTTAACCAACTGTCGTCTCATAGGAACGACAGTTCTCAAATACCGATACTTGTGTATGCTGAGGATAAACAAGGTTTAATTTTTCAACGGGTAAAAACCAGGACAGATCATACGATTGATAGTTGTCACACAGTAGAGATCGATCATGTTTTTATATTAATAGCGATTATTTCAATGAGTAGAACTAACCACCTACGCTAACTAACCGGCTGTCCTACAGCGTAAACAAATCTCATTGGCTTTCATGCACACCTTTTTTTAACATATTAGTTCAATGCATATTCCGGTTTTCAGTGCATTGAATTTGTATCAATATATCCTAATTTTTTTTCAATCCTGAAGGCGACCGCCTTCTTGAAATACTTCGGAACGATCCCAAGAGAGAGCATAGTAAGATCTGCTGTGGATGAACGTTAAGTTAGCATAACCCACTGAAATCCTCTAAATGAAAAACACAATATTCGAGACTGCTTTTCAAACTCAGAATTAAATTGTGACTAACGAATAAATTTTAAGTTGAAAGGGGTTTCGGCTTTCTACTTCTCTCCATCTTCGAACAAAAAAATGTGGGAATTTTTCAAAGGAAGGAAGAAAGCAATTAATTTCGAAACAAGCTCTATACAAAGATGTTTATGTCTGAAAGTTACTTCTTTGCATGAAATATACATTTTTGTATGTAATTCATTTCGAAATTAATTGCTTTTTCTCCCTTTGAAAGATTCCCACATTTTTTTGCATAAAGATGGAGAAGTAAAAAGCCAAAACCTTTCTTTCCCTCTCTTTTCACTGGCTCGTTTCTACTCCTCATTGATGCATGGGGTATCTTGTGGAATTACAAGTCAGAAATGGGATTCAGTGTGTTTCAAATGTGTTCAAAATGCACCGGAGGAACGCTTTAAATGGTTCTTGTTCCAAATCAAGCGGTTCCACTAAGTACTGAGCGCTTGCTTATAGTTAGCAAGTGACAATGTGAAATAAAATAAATACTTCAATTTCGTTATCAATGAAAAGTTATTCAAATCAGTGTGGCAATAGAACATGTATCTGATGAGATACAATCTATGGGACAAATATTGGAAGGGCTCCTTTACAAGTAGTTCATATTTTGCAGCATACTGAATCAGAATGTAAAGTTATCATTCTCCTGGTATAATTGTCAGGGGATTTTTGTGGAAATAATTCTCTTGGTAATAAAACCTTCGTGAATTGTTTTTTCAACGAAAAATTTTTGAAAGAATAATCCTGAAAAAGAAAGTTTTTGACTTTCCACTACTCCACCTTGATTCAAAAAAAATGTGGGAATCTATCAAAGAAAGGAAGGAAGCAATAATTTTTAAATAAGTAACTCTAAACATAGATGTATAGATGTATAGACTGTAACTGTAACTGAGTAGAAAAAAGTGTTTTTTGTATAATTCAGTGTTCATATAAAAGTATTTGTTTCGAAAAAATTTTTTTTTTCGTGTAATTCAATGTTTATATGAAAGTATCTGTTTCAGAAGGGCTTTTTCTTCCAGGGTCTGAAAGTTACTTCTCTGAATGATCTACACATCTATGTTTAGAGTTACTTTTTTGAAAAATGATTGCTTCCTTCCTTTCTTTGGAAGATTTCCACATTTTTTTGAATCATGATGAAGTAGTAGAAAGCCAAAAACTCTCTTTCCCAAAAATTAATCACTCCTAAAAAATATAACCCCTTCAATTAAATAATCCTGAATTAAGTATGTGTCTGCCAATGGACGAAGTTCAGGTTGAACTCATAAAAGAATTATTTGTTTCAAAAATGATAACGAATAATATGAAATAAATGTATTATTTGGATCGGATTTACTATCAAAAATCCTCGAAAGTACTTCCATCATTTTTCGTATCCAAGCAGAAATGATGCTTGAGAGACGTGTAGCGGGAATGGTTCCAAGGAGGCATTCATGACGAAAGGATTAATACTCCGAACAGCACTCGAAGGTCGTTTGCCATGTTACAAGAAAAATAACGGGTTGCACTCTGGCAGTGCCGGCAGAAGTGAGAACTTGAATCGTCTCTAAAAAGTGAAGATTATTTATTATTATCTCATTTCATTTATTTTCATTAGAAATTACTTTTTTGGTAAACCTACACCGCACATGTGTTTATCGTGATGTTATGAAAATATAGGTTAGTGCTTTGAAGTATATATTACAAATATCACATCTATGATGTGTAAGTACATATGTATCTATATTAATAATTTTGTCAAGCAGTACGGTAGACTCGATCGAAACCCAACCTGAATAATGAAATTATGTTAATCAAAAAACGAATCTGCCACCCATTGATATATTTTTCTATGCTCACACCAGATGACATCTTGACTTTTGCAGTTTTAATTTCCTATATTTATTAAACACAATGAACGATGCTATACAAATTTATGCCTTGCTCTACGCTTAATTTTCTTTGAGAACCGATAACTACACCATGGATGCGCGTAGAACGCTGTAACACAAACACAACACGCACATTTGCGCAAGCGCCTTGCGCCGCCCAAACGAAACAGAAGGCGCAGGCATACATTTTCGCCGTACGGTAAAAAGAGAGGGGAGTAGATCACCGCGCCGGTGATCTACTCTTCCTCTGAGTTACGAATTTTCCATCAGGTCACGTATCCTGACGTGAGTTTCACATTTTTTTACCCATCACAAAAGTGCATAACGCCGCTAATGAAGTTTTCACATCAATAATTGAAATAGGGAAGCTGATGTCCTCGCAAAGAATAGAAATTAAGAGGAAAAGCCACATATTCCGACTATGGGTACTTGATCAACAAAGCTATTACTGAAAGAAAGTTCCGGAAGAAAGATAAGTGAAAATCGCGTTTTACCTTTTCCCAAAGATTTCTGATTAACTTCTATAATAGGGCAGAAAAAACCTGAGATTGGTATCATCATATCAGTTGCCACTACCTAACTCACTTGAAGTTAGGTTAGAAAACTTGAAATAATATACAGTTTTAAAAGATGGTCGCGAAAGCCTGAATCTCTATTAATTAACATCGCTATTTCGCTAAAGTATCAGCTTGTTATATACCAAGTACCTACCTTCTAGATCGCAATACTGAGAGGACGGAGTGTTTTACAACTTACAAGATTCTAAAATCTTCAACATCCGCTTCATCGAACTCTGATAGGATTTTTATCATTTCACTTCAATTTTTTCAAATGAGAACATCAAATTCTTTCGAACGAAATGGTTGAAAAAACAACACTGAGCATCTGAGCAAAAAATCACTCCTGAATTGTTAGAACTTGTTCTATTTGTAATTTCTTGATATACAACTCCGAAAGCTTTCGTTAAATGTTCAACGGTGAACCGGCGATCTCTCTTATCTCAGTTTGAGTCGAAACTTTCCATTCGTATAGTCGGAAGTGAGTTGCCTACTCAAATTCGAACCTTTTGCTTTCATTACTTCCTGACTGAAATGCCCTTTTTCGATGAATGCTAAAATATGCTGGGCGCTAGTCAAAGGGATGAGCTGTGCCTTGATTGAAGATAAATTTGAAAATGATATACTTGTTTTAACGATTCAAGACGGAGAGAAAAAATTTTGGGAGAGTTTAGAAATAATCACTTTTAATACAATACAATTAATACAGTCTGGTAAATTATTATTCAGGATACGGATAATTCAGTTATCCCGATC